>JBAGKK010086392.1:0-26603 GCA_037177015.1 Euceroptres primus
ATCTGGTTCCGCGGACCACTCAAATTGCTCCCGCGACCCACTAGTGGGTCGCGACCCATAGTTTGGGAACCACTGCTATAAAATATTCTAGGAAACCCAGAACATATATTAGACGGTTATGGAAGAGTTTAGAAGATTTGATTATTTGATTATGGAAGAGTCCGGACGATTTAGAGTTAGTCCAGAAAATGTTGGAAAATTTGGGAAAAGTTTTGAAGTTTTTAGAAGTTTCTAGAAGACTCTGAATCTCTAAGGTTTTATTATTCTGCCGTCCTGTTTAATATATTTTACAGTTTTAAAAATAAAAAAAGACATAAGTGACATTGTCGCTTAGGTCGACTTTTCAATTGCTAGGTTCAAGAGAATAACCCTAAACCACAAAGTCACTTACGTATCTTTTTACTTTGGACGGCAGTATTGTAATACGGGTTTTTGAATACTGTAAGTTTCTATTTATTATAATTCTTGGAAAATTAATCGGAACTTTGAATAAAAAAAAGGGGGAAAAAGGAGGAAAATTCTCAAAAATAGGGACTTTAGGGGATCTTGAGAAAAATAGGGAGAAAAGAGGGAAAATAGGGGGAAAAGAGGACAAATAGGAAGAAAAGAGAGCAAATAGGGGGAAAAAGAGGAATAGGGGACTGATTTTGATCCCTGCTATTTTAAACTTTCCAAATATTTTTAGATGAGTTAAATTTTCTGAATTTAATCAAAATCCTTTAGAATCTTCTAGGTTGTTTAAATTTTTTAGAATCTTCCAAGGGCTTCTTGATTCATTTCTTGATTCTTTTAAGTCTTTTAAAATTCTCAAGCATTTTCTAGGACCTTCTAAAATCTTCCAGAATTTTTTGAATTGTTACAGAGATAGCCATAATTTTTCAGAGTCTTCTAAAACCTTCTAAAATCTTCAATACACCCCAGACTCTATTATAATTTTCAAAAATATTCTACCCTGTTTCAGATTCTTTTAAAATCCTCATAAATCTTTTGAATTCTGCTATTAACTTCTAAAATCTTCTAGTTTCTTCCAGATTGTTTTTTTAGATTTTCAAAAAGTCTATAGAATTTTAGAAAGTTTCCGAAAACAGTCTAGAAAGATTCTGAAAACGGTTTAGAAAGATACTGAAAACAGTCTAGAAAAATTCTTCAAGATTATAGGAGTCTTCTAGATTTTAGAGGGTTCTAAATGATTCTGCAGAATTCTGGAAATTCTAAAGTTCAGAATATTCTTGAGGATTCTAAAAGATTCTGGAACAATCTAGAATATTTTAAAGAATATCAAAGAATTTTAGAATATTCTTTAAGACTTTATAAGATTATTGTAGCAGAACTAAAAAAACTGTAAAAAATTATGGACTAATCTCGAAAAATCTAAAAAATTACAGAAGATTCTGGAACAGTTTCGAATATTTTGGAGAATTTTTAGACTTCAGATGTTTTGAAGATTTTAAATGATCTGAGAAAATTTCGGGTGTCTTTAGTAGATTTTGGAGGATGCTAAAAGATTCTGGAGAATTCTCAAAATCTTTAGAAAATTCTAGAAGGATATGGAAGAGTTCAGAATATTTTAGAAGATTTGATAAGATTCTGGGACAGTTTATAATATTTCGAAAAATTTTTGAAGACAAAGAAGACTATGAGAGAGTCTGGAAGATTATGGATCAGAGTCTGAAATTCTAGAGAATTCTAAAAGTTTCGAAATAAATTTTGAAAATTCAGAAACTGTGATTAAAAGTGACCTCTCCTAAAAGTAGTAACCAAAAGTGAAAAAAGTGACTCGCTGGTAGGCCTGCTGAATTCATCGAATCGTTCTATTATAATTATGATATACAAGAATCGATTTCTTTCTTGCACTAATGGGCACGAAATGCCTGAATAATGTAAATAATATTATTTTCTCTTGCGTGCGTTCTCATTTTATATAGCAGAATAACTTGCTCTTTTCTCAAGACTTACGTGTTCTTCCTTTTTTATAAAAGGCATTAAGAATCACGGAAGAAGAGCTGAATCCATAAATAGTAAACTTGCAATTAATAAAAAAGAAGGTATCATTTGTGAGCCGGTCCGATAAACAAACACTATCATTAAATTTCTAATATCTATAGCTTATGTACCGATAATTGAGAAGCTACCAGTTTTCTCGCTTGCCGTTAGGTAATTTACAAGCGTGTCAGGTTTTGCTAGCTTAAGATTATTTATACTTAGCACGTTGCTGGGATGAAAGCCTTTTTCCGAACAAAGGGATTCCTCTTGGGCAAATTTATTCGGCTGTTGCCGGAAACGGTGACTAATAAAAAAAGAATTATCAGAGACAAGAAAACAGGCTCTTTTCGGAAGAACTCAGACAATAATGATTCACAATCTAACAGAAAATTTTTTTAAGAAAATTAATTATATAAATTATTTTGGAATTTCAATTTCTTTACTTAATTTAAATAATCGAAAATCTTATTGTCGTTCATCCATTAAACTTGAATTTAGTTGAAATCGTAAATTTCTCTGAATGTTCTCATAAAACAAAGATATGAAAAAGGAACTTTAGAGCTAGAATCTAATCTCTTTACATGAAGTTTAATCGTCCTCGAGTTACGCCAATGGTGTTTAGAATTATGTTGAGGTGCGATAGCCCCTTTAACTTAAATTCCTGACGTCCTGTGGGTGGTAAACCTTGAAGCAAGTTTTCTCATACTCTGGCTTCATTATCAATGAGACTATCTAGGCTTCGAAATGCTTTGTATACTACCCAGAACACCTAAAAAAGTACTTAGAGCGATAGAGAAGAAATCATACTTTCAAAACTGACAAATGACTTCAATTATCTTAATTTTTTACTTCAATTTTCAAAAAAATTATTACAGTAAATTGCTCCACAAATAAATATTTGCCAGCCATTAGATTTTCTGAATGCTTCCTCTTTTTCAATGAACTTGGCAAAAAAAGCAGTTTTAAAAAACATATTATTTGAAGCTATTTATTTCTTGATTTTAAATTCTCTTATCAAAAGCGAGTGCCAGAATATCGGGCAAAGTGCCAACAGGATTCTGTCATGTATTATGAGAAGCACGTTTTACTCGTTCCATTAGTTTTCGAAATGATCTGTCGAGGAGACGAAGAAAATTGTAAAACAGAATACCTACACGATGATTATTAAATTTATCTGACCAGTAAATTGAAGTCTGTGAAAGAAAGTAATTTCTAAGGAGGGTCTTGGGTGATAAAAATTGTCTGTACGTTCCTGGTGAATAGTAATTAATAGATTCGATTGTACTCAAGTCCATGGGTGGGAAATAATTTGCATTTGGAGACTTGGTATTATAAAATATAAATTATTCTGAGTGTTGCAAAGGTTTCGTGTCTTGGAGAAGGTCGTCGACAAATAAAAGAGAAAATCAAAGGACCGCCTCAATTCCGGACTACATGCTTGGCATATTAATTATTGGCCGAGTTGATGAACGACTTTTTACGGTCAAAAAACCAGTACTGCAGTGTTGAGACTGCAATTTAATTGGAAATATTTAAAATAAATATGTGCTCTTTAATAAATGTGAGAATCAGTCCTGAGTCTTAAAATACCTGTTTCTTATTTTCCGATCATCTTTTTCATTTCCATCTAATGGAAGTTATCTGAAATATTTTGAGCTGTGAAATATAATCTTCAGGAATCTGAATCCTAATTCCTGGCAGGCAAAGTCAACTTTTCAAAACAAAACAAAGTAAATTATAAAAATCCTATTGTTAAATAAACTCACTTGGAACATCTTTGCTGTGTGCGCTGCTCAAATCGCTCGTGGAACTTCGTACCGAGCTGCGAGCTGTCTCCTGATGTGGCGAATTAGTCTCTTGACGACCTCTCGCTCTTCTGAAAAATAAAAATACAAAATCCTTTCAGAAAAATTTATCTTGTAAACACAAAAGATGCAAATCTACTCGTAAATTTGAGAAATATAAAATCAGAATAAAAAATAATGCCCTGTGGATTAAAGGAGGCATCCTAACTCGATAAATAAGGACGTCGCTTGGTTGGCAACTCCATTTCATAAATTTTGATATCTGTGAGACATCAACGAAACAGGAATTTTCTCTGCTAAGACTTTACATTGCTAAGACTTTATCCTACTCGGAATCTTCCAAGCAAAAGTGCGTGGGCAGTGCTTTCGCACTTCAAGCAATAGGTATTCTGATTTCCATGTATTATTTAAGTGAATCTGAGCGATAAGGCCATTGCACACACAACACATAGCAAAAGGATAATACAGCGAATCCGGCATAAACAATGTTTGCTTGATTCGCAACTTATTTTCTTTAGAGGCTTTGCAACTTATTTCTTTGTCACGCTATCTGTATATTCTATTCTTAGACTGATGTACGAACTCAAGTTTAATTATAACAAAAACTTTTAAAAATCAATGAAGTCCTTGAGACTATAAATTTAATAATGAATTGATTTGTATTCAGATTAAATCCCTGATCAAGTCGCAATTGAACTTTTCCGTACCGTTTGTCTTTGTTTAAACTGGCATTGTTATTTGCATCTCCATTTCGTCTTCCGGAGGAAGTTGAGGCGTTGGTGAGACTCTGGAAGACCCTGGACTTGACATCCTTCCGGAGGGCTCTCGACCTTTGATCGTTTTTTCCAGCTTCAATTTTATTCATGACAGCATCCCAGCGACCATTTTTCCTCGGCGCTCTTTGAGGTCTTCTACTTTCCTTGTTGCCCTCTTCCTTTTGTCCGGATTCAATCATCTCCTTAATCTTGGAGATCACGTTGCGCTTCGGCATTTTATACTTCTTGATGTGTGCTGCTGAATCAGTTTTATTGTTTGGTTTCGATTGCTGGTGATCATCGATTTCCGTTTTACGATTTCTGTTTCTTTCAACTTCGATAGCAGTTACCTCCATCGGTGTTTCTAATTCGATTGAATCATTACTAATTTCCAGTCCATTCTTCGAGGATTCCTGCAATCAAAAATTTAAAATCCTAAATTAAAGATCTGTAATTTTATAATAAGATTAAAGTTTGAAAAAAATAAAACTTTGCTTTGATAAAAACAGTACTTGAATAAAAAGATTGATGATCACTGAGAGCAATTGTCTTCAGTAATTAGTAGAATCTTCTCTGCTTTAAGAAAAAAAACTTTAATCGGCTCCATTAAATAATTGCCTCTCTTCGAACAAATTAAAAACTGTCTTCCAATAACTCGGGATCATTAGGAACGATCACGAGTCCATTTTAAATTAATTGAATTCAATCTCCAGAGATTATAAAAGTACTATCTTTCTAATTCCCAGTAATTAGTCCCTGATTTCTGATAATTACCTGCAAATAGTTTAAGATGATCTGAGCCGGTTCAGGCTTGAGATTAGGCGAAAGTTGGCTCTTCTGCGAGACCTCAGTGTCCGCAGTATCTGGAGTGCGATCATCACTGAAGGTTTCCTCGCCATTAGGGCGATCGTCCTGTCTTTTATCGAGATCAGAGTAAATGCCACTCGAGTCCATCTCTTCTCCCATGAAGCTAGGGCATCTCCTTCCTCCAGGTGCGCAAAACAAGGTTCCATCGATCACCTGAGCTCTTCTGTCTCCCCTGATTATTTCCTCATGAGCATCAGCGTCGCTTTCAGTAAAGAAATCCGAGTCCGTCATTGGATCCTGTCTACAAGGTGCAGCTATGAGATTCGAGGGTGCGACAACCAAGGGAGGTTCTGGTCCTCGACTCGCAGGTCTCGAGTTTTCCCCATCGCCCTGGTAACCAGCTTCGAGACTCGTTATGCTAGTCACAGAAGTTACGAAGCTAACAGGAAGCACTGATCTTGCTGGTTCCACTGGCTTAGGATCGAGAGGTAATTCTTCTGGAGAAGGACTTCTCTCTGCAGATCCAGCGATTGGCTCGACGTCGACTGAAATTGGTACGTCTGAGGGTCTCGAAACAGAGAGACGCATCAACTTTCCTGGTCCTCCGGATCCTGTGAGGTTCTCGCAGGATGGTGTTCTCGAACATTCGAGCGCCACTGTGAAGTCGGGCATTTGATCCGGGGTCAGAATACCCAGGCTCTCGTCGTGCTCGAAGGAGTTTTGTTTGTGGAGCATCAAATAGTGAGGACTTGTCCCTGTTGAGACATCTCCAAAAGCTCCGAGGTTCACGTCCTGGTGGCAGTTTTCCTCGCCGTCATCGAGTCTGCTCAACTGGGAATCCTCAACCAAGCTGGAAATTAAAATCGAAGAATTCATTACTGCTGTTTTTTAAGAGATATGTTTTTTTACAGGAAGTCATTAATTATAGCTTAGGGTGATCCAAAAAAAGGCTTTTTTTGAAAAGTTAAAACGCTATTCAATTTTTTTAAACTTAGGACAAAGAATAAAGTTTGTCCCTTAGGAGAACTTCATTGGATGATTCTAAAGGCTACCTCAAAAAATTTTAAGTTTAAAATATGAAAAAAGTCGAAAAATGGCCTTCTTTAAAGTAATTTTTTGATTCGTAGTAACAAGTGAATGAAAAAATCTTTACACTACCATTTAGTACATCTTTTAGAGACATGTGAACAAATTTGAAACATTTTTTTTTTCCTTTAAGTTTGCGATGTCTACAGACAATTGAAAACTATAGTCTTTTTGCTATAATAGTTAGAAATTTCTATTCGCTATGATTTTTTAAAACATAATATTGCTAGCAGACTTTGTTGTTTGGAAGGTCATATATTTAAAAAAATAAAATGTCAAAATTTTTTAAATTTTAAGAAAATTAGGCCGAAAATTCGTTTCTTTCTGATATTTTTACTAAAAAATTGAAGTTTTTCGACCCTTACAGATCACAAAAAATTAAAAAATTTTTTAAAACTATATACTTAGATTCTAATACATATTTTTTAAGTTTTCTGCAAGTTTGAGATCAATAGATAAAACCATTCTCTGAATATCGCAATTATAAACTCGAAAAAATATTTTTTTAACGTTAAAAGCTCCTTTTTTCAAACAAGTTAACGTAACCAAAATTTTTTGAAGCAAAAATTATTTTTCGGATATATATCAGCAACTTTTGATAACATTTCACTAAAAAAGTAATAATAAATAATAATAATTTCACTAAAAACAAATAATTATATAAATACACACGGAAAATGATTTCAAAGCAGAACGATGGTTTTTGTGTTGTAAGATAATATGTTTTAAAAATATTAATATTACAATTATGTTCAATAACGCTATTTTACACGAAAAAATGGGTTCAACGCGAATGTGGTCTCCTAAAGTGTCTGATATGACAAACTTTTAAGAAAATAAGTGTTATTATCCTTAAAAAGCACACTTTTCAGTCATTTTTAAACACTCCTAACTTAACAACTTAAAAAGCTGAATATTTTGAAAAGGGCTTAAAATAAAACTTAAACCTTGTACTTTAAAATTTCTATGTCGGTGATTAATGTTCGATCAACTTGTTTTAAAAAAAGGAGCTTTTAACGTTAAGACAAACATTTTTTCGAGTTTAGCGATCTTTAGAGAAGGGTTTTATCTATTGATCTCAAACTTGCAGAAATCTTAAACAGCATATATTACAATCTAAATATAAAACATTTTTTGCGACCTTCAAAAAGCAAAAAACTTAAATTTTTTAGTAAAAATATAGAAAAGACGAGTTTTTGGACTAATTTTCTTAACATTAAAAAAATTTTGACATTTTAATTTTTTTCTTAGCACACGAACGTCCGAGCAACGAAACCTGCTAGCAAACCTCATTATTTGTCCTAAATTTTGAAGAAAATAAAAACGAAAAGCGTTTTAACTTTTTAAAAAAGCCTTTTTGGGGCCCCTATTATAACTTTATAAATTTTATGAATTCCACAACAGATAATAGGACAGGTAATTGCAGGTGATTTTTAAATTATTAATAAACGGTTTAGAAAGGATAAAGGGTCGAAACGTTACGCAATTTTCTGACAGAATTTAATTATCTAAATTTTATCCAGTCCAAGAAAAAAACAGCCGCAGCCCGGTTTCGTACCGGGAACTTTCTATTACACGAAAAAAAAATATTAAAAAATATTAAAAAAAGAGAATTTAATGATACCTTTTATTTAACCCTAGACAGTCACACCTCTTTTTTCGAACGAGACCGTCACACTGGGTCACTATGACCCGAGTCAATTTTTGATGAGTTGCAGTTTAAAAATTAACAGTTTTATTGAATCAGAAAAAATCCTGGGATGAAGTTTAAACATTCTGGACTGTATTATCATTAGGATAAAATAACAATTAAAGTGGCACTATGTTTAAAAAAGTTCTTAAAAAAGTCAAGTTTTTCAAAACAAATTTTTTTCACGAAAACCAATTTAAATTATTATTTTTTTTAATTCTCTTAGTTAGAAATGTAGGATGAGACAGTTTCAGAAGAAAAAAATTTCCGTGTCATACTGACCCAGTGTGACTGTCTAGGGTTAATGGCTTACTGCATCAAGAATATGCAAGATTTACTTCAATAGATAGATTTTATATTTTCAATTTTAAGCTGCAAAATTAATTAAATTTTTTTCCAAAAAAGATACAGTTGCAGTAATGAAAAGCAACATGTTTGAAGATTCTTACCTAAGAAAGTCCAGCTTTTCATTGCTAAGACGTTCCAGACGTTCATCGTCATTATTCTCTGCACCCCAGGCACAGGGAATTTTATATGTTCCATCTGATTTTCCTGCAAATTAATTTTTTTTAATTCAATAAAAAAACATTCGAAGGGTTGAAAGAAACATTTTTGATTTTGACTGCATTTTAAATAAAACAATAAAATCAAAGATTTTCTTAAACTCTGTGGCTGGATGAAAACTAGAATAAAATTTTGAAGCGAATTCAACTGAATAATTAAATTTTTTACTTTCATGTTACTTTACTCCAAAATAAATTATCAAAATCTATAACTGGATGACAGAAAAATAAGTTATAAAAGGAAAAAATTATGTACCTTCTAACGAAGGTGTGGAGGAAGCTGCTCGTTTGGCAGTTTTTGCTTTTGGTGTCAAAACTTCTTCCTCGTAGTTGCTGAATTGTGGACATCCAGAAATAATAGTAGAACGCCTGTGCCCTGAGGACTTGGTCGCCCTCACCTTTGGCAGAAAAGATGGTCGAACTGCCCGTGGAATTGGGATTCTACTTTCACCTGCGTTCTGTAATCATAGAAACAAATCACTTTAGTATTTATCCAATGTAACAATAATAATATAAAATAATAAGATAAATTCAATTTAAATAGCAAAATAATTAAATTTCGAAGCTTTTAAATCTGAAGTACTCAAATTTGAACCTGTGCATTTTTTAAACTCAAACGTTATAACGAATGATATAATAATTATTTTTGAAGGTAAATATTTAAATCAATTTATCATTATTCTTTTTCATGACTTCTAATATGAATTAATTAAATCCAGTGAGGAAAATGCTTCTAAGAACTGTTTGATTAAATCGAACTGCAATAATTTCAAGATAAATGACTGTTTCTTTTAAAAAATGAAACAGCATTCGTGAGATGCAGATAAGAGCTCTGCTTTATGAAAAGAGGTTCTTTCAACTACTAATGCTTCATTTCCCAGAATCTGATCATCTTCAGAAATTATAATTAAATAATCATTTAGTTCATTAATCAATCATTCATTCATTCAATTAGAAATAGATTTTATTTTTCAACAGAATTATAATTTTAAAACTTATTTTGAAACTCAAACTTTAATTATTTTTCTTTAACAATAAAATTATAAAGTTGCAAATTTGTATTCTTTCTCTTGGGGAAAAAAGCTCGTGCATTCTGCATATACAGAGTACATTGCCCTTGGCCTATCTCCAAATTAAGAACCTCTCTTCGAGATGAATCAGTCGTGCCTCCGGACGTTAGCTAATTTAATCTTTGTAGTCGCTTCTCAATGCCAAATCGGAGCACATTTTGTAACAGATATTGCCTATTTCATTTACAGACTCTACATTTCGTTCCGCAAGTCTGATTCTTTTAGCGGAAGTCATTCGTTGTCTGCGAACAACAATTTGAATGCATTTCCATGACAATATAAATGGCATGCCAAAAAAAGGCTCTAAATTTTTGTTCACAAAAATATAAGTTACACTAATACATTTTTTTAAAAGGATAATTTGAATGCTTTGATGAAGTTATTTTCAAATTTAGATGTTTTGAAAATTGAAGATTTACAGAAATCAATTTCAAACTTAGAGGCATTAATTTTAAATTTAAAAGAAAGTTTTAAAATTAGAAGCTTTAAAAATTGGAGTAAATTTAAATAAAAAATTGTTTTCTTAATGTAGAAGTGGGAAGGTTCGAAGTGATTCTCTTGTTGTGCTACTTATTCATATGATTGTAATTAATTAATCAGATGATAAGTACCTTTTGATAAAGCTTACATAATTGTATATCGTGGCATTATAATATGATGCTACATCGACATGAGAGTATAAACTTAATTGTTCTCGAGAGTCACAACAATGCAAGGACAACCGCATTCAAGTCTGGATGAGCAGAAATTGTCTCTTTATTCTCAAACAAAACATGTTGTTATAAAAGAAAGGATTATTGTAATTATTATAGGGCAAATAATTATTAGATATAATTAAAGCTATTATTGATATTGTTTGTACAATCTCTTTTGATAGCGCTGAAATAATTACAATAATAACATTTGTAAAGGAACTTTTAAAAAGAAAATAAACCAACGATTAATGAACAGAAGTCAAAATAGCAATAAAATTTAGAATCATGGTGACTCAGTCTTTTCTCAGTTCTTCTTCTCTTTTTTTTATACTATGCCTATTAGGATGCCCACGAAAAATACATTTTAATTTTTTTGATGCTCTTTATTAGAAATTTAGTATCTTTTTGCAAAAAACTTAACACGTATTTTTTCTTTTTTCGTTCCAAAATTTTTTAAAGGTGCCGCAAGACGTTTTATTATCTGTAAAACAAATATTTTTTTATCGAAAAAATAAAAAATGCGGGTCAATTTTTTTTTAAATTCACGTAACTTTGAACGGTCAAATTTAAAAAAATTTAAATTGAAAAATTTAGAGAACCGTTTTCAAAAAGTTTAAGCAAATTTTTAGGGCTTACCCCCTGAAAGAATACCTAAAAATAAATAAATTACCGCTTTTTTTTACCTTTCCAAAAAATAAAATTTAGAGGTAGCTATTTAGGGACGTTTCAAACATTAAATTGTAGTTAAAAATGTCTAAAATTTATTTTTTTTTAAAAGCACCGCTTTCAAAAAGTTTAAGCAAATTTTTGGGGCTTACCCCCTGAAAGAATACCTAAAAAAATTAATTACCCTGTGTATTATTCCCTTTTCGAAAAAAAGTAAATTTAGAGTTGGCTAGGGGCGTTTCAAAAATTAAATTGTGGTTAAAAATGTCTAAAATTATTTTAAAAAAAAAGAAAAAATACGGTGTAATTTGTTTTTAAAAAAGCATGATTTTTACTATAGTAGAAATTTGAAAATATTAAAATTTGCAAAATTTAGAGAAGCGCTTTCAAAAAAATTTTTTTAAGTTTTACGGCTACCCCCTAAAAAAATACCTACAAAAATTAATGACACTGTATTTTTTCCATTTTCGAAAAAAGTAAGCTTAGAGGTATTTAGGGACATTTCAAAAATAAAATGGTGGTTAAAAATGTCTTAAATTATTTTCAAAAGAAATAAATAATACGAGGTAAAATTTTCCTTAAAATATATCATTGTAGGCGATAAGTCCTTCTAAATATTTACAATTTCAATATTTCAAGAATTATTTTTGGTCCATGCATTTTATGACGTCATGTATAAAGTAGACTCGCAATATTTAATTGTTTTTTATTTCTTTTCCATCAATTTGTCATGAAATATGCAACTCCATTGCATTTTAACGATCGTAATCAATTTTCTCATTGTTTTGCCATGGAAATGATAATTTTGTTTTAAATTGATTAAGTTAACTATCATAAATTTCAAATTTCTAACATGATTCACAAATGATTTATAATTAAATATTTGTTAAAATAATTTTACATTTTTTATAAAATTTATAAAATAAGTTTATCCTCCACTTTGTACATATCATAAACTATTTTTTATCGAAACAAAAGAAATTTACATTTAATTATTTTGAAATTAATTCTTGAAATATTGAAATTATAAATATTTAGAAGGACTTATCACCTACAATTTTATATTTTAAGGAAATATTACCTCGTATTATTTCTTTCTTTGGAAAATAATAACTTCAGACATTTTTAACCATCATTTTATGTTTGAATTTGTTTAAACTTTTTAAAAGAGGTTCTCTAAATTTTGCAATTTTAAATATTTTTAAAGGTCTACTAGTAAAAATTATGCCTTTTTACAAACAAATTAACCCGATTTTTTTTCTTTTTTTGAAAATAATAATTTAAGACAATTTTAACTACAATTTAATTTTTGAAACGCCCCTAGTTACCTCTAAATTTACTTTTTTCGAAAAAGGAAAAAAGATGGGGTAGTTATTTTTTTCTAGGTATTTTTCCAAAGGGTAAGCCCTACAAATTTGTTTAAACTTCTTAAAAGGGGTTCTCTAAATTTTGCAATTTCAAATATTTTTAAAGGTCTACTAGTAACAATCATGCGTTTTTAAAAACAAATTACCCCGTGTTTTTCCTTCTTTTCAAAAAAATAATTTTAGAAATTTTTAACTACAATTTAATTTTTAAAACGCCCCTAGCTCTTATTTGTTGAAAAAGTCAAAAAATATAAGCTAATTTATTTATTTTTAGTTATTTCTTTGAAATTCACCCTTATTTTTTATTTTTACGATAAAAAAATTTTGGAACGAAAAAGAAAAAATACGTGGTAATTTTTTTTGCAAAAAGGTACCAGATTTCGAGTAGGGAGCAGCAAAAAAATGAAAATGTATTTTTCGTGGGCTCCCTAATGAATATCAGTATTTCTAACTTTTTTCTATGAATGGGTTTCATTTCTCTTAAATCACGAATCCATTAAGAAAATAATAACAGCTGAAAGAAGCAACAGTCTGATTTCGAAACTGGGCTTCAACTTTTCCCAGTTTCGCCTAGTTTTTTCACAAATACCAGAACGATTAGAAATAGTTGTTGGTAAATAATAGCGGTGCATCGACCGCAACCCTGACACCAACGTTCGTATCTGACATTGATACCGGTCGGATGATCGCGTGACTATTTGGTCTTAAGTAGGTGTAACGAGGTAAAAATAATGTAAGAATGTTATAAGTGGGCGTTAAGCGAGCATCGATCTTGGATGGGTGACAGCAATTCTTGATGAAAGAATACGATATACAATTATACACTAACACTATTATATATTTACATAGAATATATACTACCTATACATATTATATATGTATAATTGTATATTATACAAGCAAAATAGCTACTTTATGGTTCATAGTAAAAACTATGTAATTACTAAATATAGCAGTATGCACTTATATACGCGATAGCGAAAAAAAAGACAATGCCAAGACAACACATGTGCAATCGATTGTTTCTGGAATCTCGTTATTCTTCGTTGGGAACAAGGCTTTTAGCGTGTAGAACTCGATTGTTTATCTAGTTTTCTCATATAACTTAGTGCCTCTTAGCTTCGATCTGTGTATACAAGGTGTCTTCGAAACAAACTTAACCCACATCACTCAGAAAAAGTTTGGAAAAGGCTTCAACAGCTTTCTAATCCTCAAGAATGATAAGTTGATACAATCTATTAATTTAATCACTGTTCTCGCTCTAGATTTTTTTCAGACTTACAAGTTGTCTACTTAGTAGCAATCAATACCGTTTACACTGGGAAAAAAGTTTCTTGGATACAAATAAGAAAATACATTTAGTTGTTTCCATTTCTTCTTCTTCTTTAACTGTTAGTCATTTTACATCCTGATTCAGATTTAGTAGTAGTGATATTTCTTTCAAGGAAAGAATTATTTTTTCTGCAGAGCACATGACAGAATTAACTCAACAAAATGATTTGACACTGAAAACTGTGTTTCTTGATACTTAATATTGTATAGCCAAAGTTTGGAAAAGGCTTCAACAGGCTTTCTAATCCTCAAGAATGATAAGTTTCTTGACTTCTACAAGTGAAGAATCCATATTTATGAATAAAATAATTCATGTATTTCAGTACCTTGATAATCAAAAACTTACTGTCTCAACAAGTTCAAATAATTATTATCATTGAAACGATTGAAACTTTAATACTTTCTTATTATTTCCATCCTTGACATAAAGGAAATGCCACAAACATTACATTCTCACTGGAAATGAAGAGCCACTTTTAACGTGACATTTGGCAGCCTTTTTACATGAGAAGCGACTAGAAAAGTCAACATGCCCGGAGGAAACAGCTAAAGTCAATACACACGTTTAAGAAAGTACATGACAGAGGAAATGAAGCAAGAAACTTAAATACAAATGAATTTTTTTCTATTTTTAAAGAATGGTAACCTAATTCAACTCAAACTTTAATCTATCTATGCTATCAATGAATAATCTCCTAATCAATCGAGAAATTGTGATGAATTCCAGTACCGTTGATTATCATGGAAAATGAGTGCGTGTGATAAACAGAACTCTCCGTTCTATAGTAAAGTTGACACGGAATTCCAGTTTACTTCGAATCGCCTATCACGATCACGACATTCCTCAAACATTCACATTCACAAAATGTTGCACGTTTTATACTTACATATGTCTGAGACGATTTGGCCTGATTTAACGTTATGCGCGCATGAACATGGATAAAACGAGGCATTGAATTCGTTATCAGTCTTGCGTCTAATCGGAAGCACTTGCTTAAGTGCATTAAGTATCATAAACCTAATTGCAGGAGAGAAAATAACAGACATTCGTCTGATGATGCTCCTCAATCGTATTTGTCTACCGGAAGTTCTCAGTTTTTATTTGATGACTCCGTTTTCTTAAATAATTGCACTTTATTAAAGTGGAATAATGTAGTAAATTGTATGCACTAGGGTGTCCGTTAAAATTTTTTTCAAATTTTCTTTGTCCGCCCCCCCCCCAGATCATTTCCAATAAATAAATAAAAATTTTGTACAAAATTTCAGCAATATCGGTTAATATTAACACGTGCTAACAAACGATTGAAATTTCCGAGGGGTCGACCACTCCGATATTCCTCGTACACTCACGAAGTATTCCTATATATTCCGTCGTATTCCTAGATATTCTTGATATTCTTAAATATTCTGCAATATTCCGACATATTCCTAAATATTCCCAAGTATTCGTAAATATTCCCAAGTATTCCTAAATATTCTCAAATATTTTGACATATTTTCAGGTATTTCTCGGGTATTCCCACAATTTAAACACGATTTTATGACTCCGCAGCAGCATCCACATTCCCTAATCGTCAAAATACACGAGAAATCTCTTAAAATACGTCAGAAATTTTTGGAAATATTTAAGAATATGTAAAAATATTTCAGAATATTTATGAATATCAAGAATATATGGGAATACATAGGAATATTGACGGAATTTATTAGGGTGGACCATCAAGAAAGCCTTCATTTGTTTTATAAAATGGCTCCCCTACAAATTGTTCCTTTTGGTGTCAAAGAGATCCATCATTTTTGGCAGCATATTAAAAAACATTTTGGGGTCCCGCCACTCAGTTTTTGGAATAAAATGTTGATTTTAGTTAAATAAACGTTGCTATTAAATTTTTCTTACTTAGAAATGCGTAGAATGCTTTGGAAGAAAAAGTGATTACTGGCATCATAGTTTCATGTTTGCTTTACAAAGTTCATATGCTTAAAAGTTCAAAAAATGTTTAAAAGGCAATAAATTTCGATGTTGAAAAAAATATGTACTTTTCCCGTCTTAGGCAACCCGGTATCCTAAGACGGGCCCTTCTTAAAAATCAAAAAAGCTATGTAATTAAACACTAGATATTGATAAATTTTATTCGTAGCGTATTGTTTAAACATATTCTGTAGATTTATGACATATTATTCATTCAAAATTCATTACAAAACGTAAAATAAGCGTTAGATAAGGTCTAACAGAAAACAAGTATTAAAAAAGATCACAAACTTAATATTTATAAAAAGTTGTAAAATGATAAATGTTATTCATCGTAGATCAATAATTTACTGATATAAAGTGAATAAACAACATATTTTTAAAAATTTCTTGTTCATATAATCAAAAAGCAATAAAGAGGTTAGGAAAGGCACTAGTTATGGCTTTTAACAGCAGTTTTTTAGCCTAACCGGGGTCCGTCTTAGGAATTTCGTATGTTTACAATTTTTCAAATATTTTTATTAAACAGCATAAAAATTAATAAAACGTAAGTAACAATTTCAAAGTTTACAAAATTATCTATAAAAAAAATAACTTACTCCTTTAAATCATTAGAAGTTATTAAATCACAACTTCCAAAACGGGTAAAAGTTCATTCTCTAATGTACAAAAATAATTTTTCCTTTCTGTTTTCATTAATTTACTTCCAATGCAAAAAAAAACTTTTTCAAAATAACTAGAATTCTGCTGTGCATGTATCTCTTCATACATTACTGATGAATGTATGAATTTTTATCAAGCAGCATAAAAATTAATAAAACGTAAGTAACAATTACAAAGTTTACAAAATTATCTATACAAAACAAATAACTTACTCCTTCAAATCATTAGAAGTTAATTAATCACAACTTCCAAAACGGGTAAAATTTCGTTCTCTAATGCACAAAAATAATTTTTCCTTTCTGTTTTCGTTAATTTACTTTCAATGCAAAAAAAACTCTTTTAAAATAACTAGAATTCTGCTGAGCATGTATTTTCATACATTACTGATGAGTATAATATTTTCATATAAAAATATTAAGGGTGAAGCCCGTTTTCGGAATAAAATGTTGATTTTAGTTAAATAAACGTTGCTATTAAATTTTTCTTACTTTGAAATGCGTAGAATTTATTTTTTTTAGTGAAATACATCACCCAGATTTTTTATCAAATTTGGAAAAAAATATTTACGGGTCTCGCAAACCCATTTTTTCAAGAAAAGCTGAAATTTTATTTTAATTGCCGATATTAGTGGATTATTTTACCTTGGTATACATTCTTTATAGAATAGAGTATTTATTTCTTCATATACATCCTTATTGGATTTTTGCAGTTTTTTTTAAATGAGCTGGCGAGACCCAAGAATATTTTTAACAAATTTTGTTCAATATTCTCTCAATCAAGTTTTCCGAACTGAAAACTCACTGAAAGTGATCGCGACCCCTCGGAAATTTCCCATGTATTTTGCATGGGAAAAAAACATTTTGTTTCTAAAATGCATAACTTCCTCAATGTTTAAGTGAAAAATCTGAAAGTTTTGAAAATTATTTAGTTTTAGATGTACAAGACGCTACTTTTGAAAAAACTTAATTTCCAAAAATTTCAAAATGGTGGTTATCCAAAAATTTACCATAAAATGAATTTTTTTACTCTGGAGGTTTTTTATAAAAGTATTCAACAAAACTCAACAAACATTGTCTCTAAGGGGTTTTTGGGGTCACTGATTACGAATATGATCTCAAAACACCAAATTTCAAAATAGCGGATCCAATAAGGCCGACTCCAAATTTCGAATATCCCTACTTTTTGAAATTTGATTTATGAATATAAGATTCGTAATTAGCAACTCTGAAAACCGTTAAATACAATGTTTCATCGAGATCAATCAAAAAGTAGGTAAATTTGAAATTTGGAGTCGGTCATATTGGAGCTGACATTTTGAAATTTGGTAAGAATAATTAGGAAATAATATTCCTATTAAATTACCCCGAAAACCCTTAAATACAAAGTTTCATAGACATCAATCAAAAATAGGAATATTCGAAATTTGGAGTCGGCCATATTGGATCCGCCATTTTGAAATTTGGTGTTTTGAGATCAAATTCGTAATCAGCGGTCCCAAAAACCTCCTAGTAACAGTGTTTGTTGAGTTTTGTTGAATACTTTTATGCAAAAATCTCCAGAGTGAAAAAATTCATTTTATGGTACAATTTTAGATACCCACCGTTTTGAAAATTTTGGAAATTAATTTTTTCCAAAAGTAGAGTCTTGTTGTACATCTAATACTAAATAAATTTGGAGACTTTAAGATTTCTCGCTTAAAAATTGGGCAAGTTATGAATTTTAGAAAAAAAAGTGTTTTGGTCCCATGCAAAATGCATGGAAAATTTAACCAATCGGACTGAAATTTTCCACAACATTTGTTTTGTTAATTGAAAATAATCTGGGAAGGGGGGGAGGGCGGACAAAAAATTTCGAAAAAAAATTTTTCGGATAGGGTTTTTTTAGGACAGGGTTTAAAAATTAAAAGTAAAATTTTTCAAAGCGCACTCAAACATTTTTTCAATTTGTGCTAGGGGTGCAAAAATGAGGGGATTTTTTTTAAGTGCAGTTTTACAGCACCGGTCACAAATATGAGTCCACCAATTTTTTGTGAGATAAATAAGTTCGCCTAATTTTTATAATCTACGTGACAAAATTATATCCTTAAAATAATGCGAAAATAAAGTCACTTTTCATAGCTTTTATATTATTTTGAGGAAAAAATTGTACCTCGTAGATTATAAAAATTAGGAGAACTTATTTATCTTACAAAAAATCTCAACAAAAAAAAAAAATATTTGTGACCGGTACAGTATTATATTTCCTACAGTAAAACAAAGTCTTTATTTATTTTCAATATAAAAGATTTATTTGATTTAAATAAATTTTGTTTGATTGAAACAAAATTTGTTTGCATCAAGTAAATTTTTTAGTTTCGCCCATTTTTTATTGAATTAAACCAATTTTTTTTTAGTGCCCCACCCGCTCAATTTTTTCCTCTTTGGGAGAGAAGCTCTCTGGATTTTTTTCAAATTTTATAAAAAATGTATAGTATATTGTAAAAATAATTTTATCTCCTTTTGAAACTATTTTCTTTTGTAATTTAATTTCTAATTTGAGGTAGTTACAATAGTTACTAATTTTTTTCTTATTTTTGATAAGTCTATTTACTAGAAAGTTATTAAAGAAATCATTATAGATCAAAAAGAGACCCCTTGTTTGAACGTTAATTATTTGTGGGACAGATAAAGTATGCTTGTCTTGATTTATTCTTGGCTCTTGGCATGTAGTTAATCAAAGCATTTGGGGTGATTATAATTAGATTAAAAAATAGATAATTAAATCCATTAGGCAAATAAATAGAGGATTATATGCATATCAATATTTTTGTATGATTGAAAAGAATTGAGTCGATTTTGGAGGCACAAATGTTTGTGCATTTGAATTTGAAGACTAAGGTATAAAAAATCTTTAATTTTAAATTTTTTCAAATTTCAAAATTCTTTAAATTCGATTGTTTATTAATTTGTAGACTTTAAAATTGAAGAGCTTTCAAAATTGGAAGTCTTTGAAATTGGATGTTTTAAAACTTGAAAAATTTCAAATTTGAAGGTTTCAAACTTGGATACTTTAGAATTTGGACACTTTCAATTATCCATCTTTTCAAAATCAGATGTTTTTTAATTTCGATACTCTGACATATAATGGCTTTAAAATCCCTTTTTTAAAATTTATTTGCTTTCTAACTTGAGACTTTTAAGTTTGAAGACTTTCAAATTTGATTCCTAGAAAATATGGATCATTTTAAATTGGAAATCAAATTCAAATCCAATTCGCAACTTAAGTGGTTTCATTTCCTATTTTTTAAAAACCCTAAGAAGTTGGTATGAAATATTTTTCTTGGAAAAACACTCTGTACTCACATTAAAGACACCATGTAGATGTCGAAGGACGATGCGTGTCAGCGTTAAACTGAAACGTTATGAAAAACGTTAGAAACGCACGACAGAATGTAAGCAGGTCACGCTGTGTCGTTAATTCGCCTTAGAGAAGATATTCTAAGGGAAATAAACGATTCGCCTTTTCGCTGAAAGCAGAGAGTCTGATCGCGACGAGATTAAGTTGAGTTCTGCATAAAAGATAACCATAAGCTGTGGAGGATGCTCGTGCGAGCAGCAGCATATTAATTTTATTTTATTAGACCTTAATTCTCACTAATTCGACCCACCCACACGGTTAGCAGCGTTAAAGTAATCACCGGGTTCATCGCGACTCTCCCGGACCGCATACTGATGTACACTGTCATTAAAGACAACCTTATTCCAGAAGGATTTATTCACTACCACTGGATGCATTCTTCAGAAAGCATCAGTTTATATTCTATAAGACTATAGCCTTCTTTGCAGATTATTGCGGTAGTTAAAGATTTTTCTCGTGGAGGAATTCTCAGATAATTAGTCAGGGCTGGATATAAAATCGATTAATATCAATCTCTTATTTTAGTTTATACTATGTATAGCAATTTTATACGCATGCTGAAGCGCGCGTGAAACGTTGAATTAGCAGCTGTTAAAAGATAGTAAAAGAAAATACTAAAATATATTTTAAGTGAATATAAAAAAAGACTATAAGTATATGTATGTATATAAAATTTTTAATACACTTCATTATACAATTTTCAATTCAGAGGAAACATATTTAAATATTATTTAAAAATCATTTTCGTCAATTTTGAGCATACAATTTGAGTATGAAATGTTTATGTCTACAATTCTACGTAAGTACATTAAAAAAATCAAGACTTTAATATAGTTTTCTTCTTTAAAAGCATCTTCTAATTTCCTCAATTTACATCACGTAGCCTTATATTTTATGAAAAAAAGTCACTATTTATAGTCAACTTGATGTTTAATTCCTGTAAATATAAAATAAGTGAGGGACAATTGTTGCATAGTTAGATTGAAAAATTACTAATGAATAAATAAATAGTACAAATTCATGGTTGCTTTTTAAAATAACTATTTACTTCGCTTTAAAAGGGCGTAATTTTTAGATCTAATAATAATGAGGTGCATTCATTTGTGGTAATAATATGTACATACACTGAAACCTCTGTTGAAGTCATCTCGAGAAGAGACTTCCAGGAATTTGTTTCTGGGTGAGGGATCCAAGAGGACGAGAAAAGCTAAGCTCGGAGCTCAGCGGTATCGCGCAAGGAGCGTAGCAACAAAGTGCGCAATAGTGACGCAGTAGTGCGTTATATATAATAATTAATAAATAATAACTAAATAAAACTTAAAATTAAAGTAAACGTTAAATTAAACTTATATTTAAAAAATATTGTTCACTCGTGACAAAAATCAAACAGAAATAGTTCATGCGGCCCTCACTTATTTACGTTTAGATACCTCGATTTAGGCGAAGGCCATTCAGGCAACCCCCGAAACCCGTCATAAATCGAGGTTTCAGTGTATTTATGCATACTCTCTAAATTTTTAATAGTCACTTTTGACTAATGAAACTGTGCCGATTTGTTCACCAAATGATTTAATAATCATTTTTACTAATTTTTAGTCAAACAGTAAAATACTGCTAATTCACTTCAGTCACTTTGACTTCAGTAATAAATTTTTCTACTAAATTAACTGGTAGTGCGAATTAATCATTACTGAATAAAAATTAGTAAAAATGGTTACTAAATCATGTGGTGAACGAAGTGGCAGTATTAATATTTCATTATTATTAGATCTCTAAATTACGTCCTTCTAAAGTGAAGTGAATAATTATTTTTTAAAAACAACCATGAATTTTTATTATTAATTTACTCATTACTAATTTTTCGTTATAACTATTCAACAATAATTATTACTCACTTATTTTACATTTACAGAAATCAAGTTGACTAAGTATTACCTTTTTCATAAAATAATAGGCAATGGAACGGAAACTGAAGAAATTAGATGTTGTTTAAAAACGAAAACTGTATCAAAATTTTTATTAATTTAATGTATATTTAATTTAATAATTACTATTATTAATGTATTATATTAATATAATATATTATATAATTAATAATAATTAATAATTTAATAAATATATAAAATTATGTACATAAAATTGTATACATTTTCTACTCAAATTGTATGCTCAAAATTTGACAACAATAATCGTTAGTTTTAATTATTCTTAAAAAATATTTCAATACGTTTCCTCTGGATTGAAAATTGTATAATGACACGTATTAAAAATTCTATACACATTTAAAATATATATTTGAGTTAATTATTAATGTTCTTAATTAAACGGCATTATTGAATTTAAAACTTTACAAATAACCCTGTCTAGAATTTCATAAAATACTTTACAAACTAGATACTAGACTTTCAGAACTTTTGGAACTCTCTCGAGTTTTCTAAAATCCTTCATGAAATCTGAATTTTTCAACAAGGTTTTTTAATGTTTTAAAATCTTCCAGAGATTTCTTGATTCCTTCAAAATCTTCTGAAACCCTCCAGCGTTGTCTAGAATCTTCTAAAATTTCCCGGAATTTTTTCAAGCTCTGACAGAGATATCCAGAATTTTTCACAGTTTTCTAAAATCTTCAAATACACCCCAAACTCAATTATAATTTTCAAAAATATTCTACTCTGTTTCCGAATGTTTTAGAATCCTCAAAAATCTTTTGAATTCTGCCATAAACTTATTAAATCATCAAAAATTTTTAGTCTCTTCCAGATTTTGTTTTAAATTTTCCGAAAGTCTATAGAATTTTAGATAGATTCTGGAAACAGTCTAGAATCTAGAAGAATTATTCAAGATTATGGAAGTCTTTTGTAGATTTAGAGGATTCTAAATGATTCTGCAACATTCTGGAAATTCTGGAGTTCAGAATATTCTTAAAGATTCTAGATGGTTCTGGAACTGTCTAGTATATTTTTTCAATTATTAAAGAATTTTGGGAGATTCTTTAAGGCTTTATAAAATTATAGGAGAACCCAGGAAAAAAGATTCTAAAAACAATCCTGAAATAATGTATATTTTTAAGATCGTAAAAATTTGAAATTGTAAAATCATTTATAGAAGAAATATTAAAAATAATTACACTGCATATTGTAAGCAAATTTAGTTAACTATTGCTAAGTATCACTTTTACAATTTTAAAAAATCCTTTTTTCGAGTGTATGAATTTCTTTTAATTTTACAACTTTCTTGTTTCAAGTGTAGACTTTGACAAAATCCAGAGAAAAAATACTAGAATGTTTCTTACCTAAAAGTTATATTCTATGTTAATTTACCTTTAAAATGAGCCCAAGAACACTTAATCCTGACTAAATATTATAATATTTCAAAATAAGTTACTCAAAATTTAAGGAAACTTTGAAACTTGGACTTTTTTAGCAATATCTTTTTAAGGAATTCACAAAAATCTTGGGGTCATGAGACGCAAAATTTTGACACCTTTCGTGCTATTTTGAAGAACAAATTTTACTTTACGTATTATCAAAATTATCTGATTTTTTAACAAAAAACAGATGGTCTCATAATTCTCGCTGGTACTGTATATTCAATTTAAGATAATTTCTAATAGTGAATGGAAGAGTTTAGAAGATTTGATTATAGAAAATTTTAAAAGATATTGAAAGAGTCCGGAAGATCTGGGAAAAGTTTTTAAGTTTCTAGAAGATTCTGAATCTCTAAGGTTTTAATATTTTGGTACGCGTTTTTGAATATCATAAGTTTCTATTTATTATAATTCTTAGAAAATTAATCGGAACTTTGAATAAACAAGGGGAAAAAGGGGGAAAATTCTCAAAAATAGGGATTATTGTAGGGGATCTTGAGAAAAATAGGGAGAAATGGGGGAAAAGGGAGAAAAAGGGGGAATATGAGACTGACTGTGAACCCTGAAACTTAAAAACACAAACTCGAAAGTCTCCAATGTTTCAAAACCTTGAAATTCGAAAGACTCTAATAAAAATCCTACGACAAATATTTTTCGACAAACCTTTCAAATATATGCAAGGTCACTTTGCACCAACTTTTTTCATCATCATAATTACTTGAAAAAACATTTCGTCATGGAAAATTCTAAACAAGTCTGAAGATCAAAAATAAAATGTTGAGCAGGAATCTTTTTCTAGATCGAAAAAAAGCTGTTAGTTGAGTATAAAGTTTATATTAGCATTAAGTACCTGAAGATGGTACCTGCTTGTTTTCTGAAGACTTTAAAAGTCGAGTCTTATTATCATGATAAGTTTAAATCATGATAAATTTAAAGACTATCGAGAAAGATTTAAAGATACCGGTTGAGTTCTACTCGAACAACTACACATGAATACATAAGATATATTATCGCTGCTTAAACACAGTGTTTTTTTTATTATCATGCTTCGTGGCACAACAATCCATCATATCGTACAGCATGCAGTTTTTTGTAAATAAATGTATGAGTTAATGCACCTGTGTATTTGTAAAGTTCTGTTTTTAACACGAGCTATTGTGATAAACAAGTGTAAATAATAATTAATGGCAACGAGAACAGAATATTAAATTTCATTCATTTCTCAGGTCTGAGAAAAAAATAAGATCTTTTAGCTTAACGAATTGTGCTTTTCAGCAGAATTTTCTGCTGAATAAATTTGAATATATTGAGAGAATTACGTGAAGAGGTAGCATACTGAGTGGTTGGAAATGATAATGGACAACATTTAACAGAGTTTTAGATGATTTTATATAAAACTGAAATTTAAATTTCCAAAGTCGAACAGTTGGACGCATTTGAATTCAAAAGTACCAAAAATCCATAACATCTTTTGGAATCCTCCGAAAAATGAAAAGCACCTAATTTTAAAATCATAAACATGAAATCAAATTCCTTGAAATATTTTAAATGCGTATATTAATTTTGTAATTATCTAATAAGAAGACCCTAGCCATCTTGAAGTTAAAAATTTTCTAACTTGACCGGCTCAAGCTTAAACCTAAAAGAAGTCTGAAAATGGAGAACAATATTGAACAGGAAAACAGTTTCTTGTTTCAGAATCGATTATGGTTTAGGTGAAAAAAGTCGTCGAAGATCGGACACGATTTTAGTGACAGACACGTGGAACGACGAGAAGAAATTCTTTCACTTATCTAGAAGTCGACACTAAGCGACTATTATCTTCGAGGGAAGTAGGTAAAAAAATGATCAGTCGAGTAGTTTCTACGGATTTCTCTACCTCTATCTTCAACTTTCCTTTGTATCTCTATCATGCAATTGCTCTATCTTTTGACAAGTGCATCAGGTGATGGGCATTTATTTCAAAAAATGAAAACATTTTCAACAACATAAAATGGGTAAAAATATTCATCCAAATCTAAAAAATAAGAAAGGACAGAATTAATTAAATGCTGAATTAATAACATTAATAACACCGGAATTTAAATTACTACCACTCCTTTCCTCAAATTAATAATTTTAGACTGTAAAGTTTGAAGCCATCAACTTTGAAAAGAATCTTTAAAGCCATCAAATTTGATAGCCTTTTCTTTTAGAAATTGAAAAGCATCCTAATTTGTTTATTAACCTCTAGTCTCATCGAACTAATGAAAATATATTCATTTTCTCTTTCTCCTTCACTTTCATTTATTTGTAAATTATCTGTTTATTTATGCATTTTCTGTAGAATTTCAATTTGTAAGCAAAAAAATTAAATATTTTTCAAAAAAATTATCCTTTTAAATCCAGAATTACAAATGTAATCAATTTGTTATTTTCTTCTCCTGTAAAACAAATTTATTTAGTCTTCATAAAGAAAAAACAATCAATTTCAATTATCTAGTTCTAAAGGAAGAAATTATCTTTTCACGAAATCAATTGTTAAATATTGCATCGGAATGCGTCAAATATTAAGTATTCCCAGTCTGGAAGTTTATAAATTCACTTTTACTACGTAATACGCACATACAGGTGATAGAGTCGTAAGTCAAGGTTGAATAACCAGAAAGTTACGTATACAGACCAAGCTCAATCAATAAATAATCAAGGAATCGATTGAAAACAATTGCTAAAAACAGAATTTTATTTATTAATGTTTTAATCAATCAGACTCTAATTTCTTCTCAGCAGTTTTAATTTAATTGTAAGACATTGAATAATTCAATGAATAATTGAATATAATTCATAAATAAAAAAAAACAAGGAGAGCTTATTGGAAATCTCATTATTTAAAATTGAAATGAACTTGAAAACTGTTTTATTAAACTTTTTATTTTTACTTTGCATACGTAGATAAGCGACAGCGGTTTATGTCTCATAATACTCAATCGATTTCTATTCTCTCGTTTTATTCCAGACTGTCAACCACTTTTATTTACATTCTGATTTATGGTTTGGTTTATTTAAACTTTCTGCTGAAAAATTCCTGGCTACATTTTTTTAAAGATAAATTGCACTATAATTTTAATTTTAATGTTAATTTAACTAAGGAATATAAATTCTTTCTATTTATAAATATGTACAAAGAATTCAGGATGTAATTATTCCCAGGTTGTAGTGTTATGTTTCAGGTAATTAATTAAAAGTTAATTTCGAACATTTAAAAAATAGTTAATACATATTCCAAGCACTAAATAATTTTTAGCTTTCTTAAAAGTGGAGAAAAGCATGTATCTGGTTTTGAACGTTCATATGAACGAAATTTTTTTTCTCAACTCAAATTTATCTTGAAATATTGTTCCAACTACAAAATA
>JBAGKK010086502.1:0-26603 GCA_037177015.1 Euceroptres primus
TATGACAAAAGTATTATCATTCAGTGTTACTGAAAGTGCCAAAAGCAAGAAATCATGATGAAAATCGTCGTCATATTCGTTTGTTATGCTTTGGGAAAACGAAGAAAATGTTTGTTGTGCAAGGGGCATTGAAAGCTCTAGTAGAAAACTACCTTGATTATGATGCTAATGACGATCGCTTGTCTGTGGTTTTATGTTTAAGTTGCCGACGAGATTTGCATCGAATCAAAAATGATCCAGAAAAAAGTATTATTTTGCCAAACTTTTCTGACTTTAAACCATTGAAAAAAGCTACAAGATCTACATATTTGTGAGCTAGCGAGAAAACCGCCATCCGGAAATTTCTCAAATTTTGCAAAGAATAATTTATTGCCTGAGCGTAAAAGTATATTCACTTTAATGACTAACACAAAACTTGTAGGCAAGTAAAAAAGCTAAGTTATTCCTAATTTTCAGTGAAATTTTAAGCCAGTAACTATTTTAACATTTACTTCAAAAAGTTTAGACATAATAAGCTAATTGTAAAATAATTTCGTACTAACCTTTTATAAAATGTGATTATAGATATTGTGAAATCGCCGATCGTCGAAAAACGTTGTAGCTTTTGCTTTTCAATAATTGCAAAAGGATTATCTCAGAAGTGTAATTTAACTGCTCGTTTAAAGAATCTAACTGAGAGCACAGTACAGTTTGGAATAAAAGTTACAGAACAGATGATTTCATCTTTGCTAAACAGGAAATTGGAGGAAGAAAAGGAAAATCGAGGCAACGATGAGCCTATTCTATCGTTAACTCAGCCTAAAATAGGGAAAGCGTTACAAGTTGTTGTTGGCAAAAAAGTACGAGAAAATCTTTTAAAAACACAGCTTTTTTCTGCAGCTGACTTTTTAAAAATTCAAACGAGTTTCCATTGAAGTCAAAAAGAAACCACTGGTATCGCTGCAGCTTTACGTGTTGCAAAAGTTACCAAATTTTTGGTATGTTGCAGCTTTACTGCAGTAAAAAGTTCAAAGATCATTGAACCGTTTTTAAAGCAAAAATTAAGCAACGAAAGTCACTGTGTTGATAGTTTTTTTTATGTGAAACCTTTTGATTTAATTAAGGTTAAGGGTAAAGAAAGTTGTACTGCAGTTGAAACAGGTGCATTTTGTATTAATATTAAGGGTTTAATTCAATTTATCATAAAAAAACGGAAACTACATGAATATCATCTAAAAGTCGGAATTGACGGAGGAGGAGGTTTTTTAAAAGTTTGTATGTTGATGCAATCCACTGTAGAAACTCTGACACATAGACACCGACAGAAGTATGAAGAAGGCGTATGTGTAAAAAAGTTTAAGGATTCAGATGTAAATAAATTTATTATCCTAGCACTAGCGCAAAATACACAGGAAAACTATGATAAGGTATTAAAACTTTGGTCTGCTCTTGTTATTGATATTTTTGAGGTAATGATTGCAACTGATTTAAAATTAGCCAACATAATGTTATGCGCCGAAAGATAATTTAGACAGTTGTAGCACCTACAGAGCAATAGGAAATACTATTGAAAATTATCCAAACTGGTGTGAGCATGGGTCGGTTAAATCAGAAGTAAAAAAATACAAAAATTGTATACATCCTCCTGTTTTTACTGATTCTGAAGATCAACCGTTACTTCACATCATTCCTCCGCCAGAACGCCATTTAATGCTTGGCGTGGTAAATCATTTATACACAAATTTATTAGCAGACTGCAAAGAAGATGTGACATCATGGGCGAAGTTATGTTGTGTTTCACAGGAGATTAGATACGGAACTGCAAATTTTAATGGAAATTCTTGCAAAAAATTGCTGAATAGTGTTGATTCTCTACGATCTCTGAGCAAAAATTTAGGGTCCTTAAAGTATGTTCAAGCTTTCAAGGATTTCGATAATGTTGTGAAAGCCTGCTTTAGTCAAGATCTTAATTCGAATTTCAAAAGTGTCATTGAAAAATTCAAAAACCGTTTCTCACAGGCAGGCATATCACTTACTACAAAGGTTCACGCTGTTTCCTTTCACGTACCGGACTTTTGGGATGACATGCAGACCGGGCTTGGATTTTTCAATGAGCAAACGATAGAATCTGATCATTCAGATTTCAAACATGTCTGAAAAAAGTATAAAGTTCCCAGTGATCATCCAGACTATGAAAAAAATCGTTTACGCGCACTTTGTGAATATAACGGCCTCCATGCTAATTAGATTATGTGTTTTTCAATGTATTATTATGAATTATTTGTATCAAGAAACTTTGTAAATAAAATGCTTGTTTTCAAACTTACGATTGCTTTACAAAAGTATGAATTTATTACATCAATTTGTTTATAATATAAAAATGCTTAAAATGAGTACAACATAGTTCTATAGATATGGGTGAAAAAAAATGTATTCATGAATTCCGATTTCTATATAAGAATGACCAATATTTGGTATCGAAGCACATGTCGCAAGTGCGTTACATACGAAGTTGTCTCTCCCTTTGCAGCCAAAGTCGTTGCCGTTCCAAAACTCCTGTTTGAGGTAACTACAAACTACCATTTGTAGTCCTAATCTACATAAATAAGCAATTTTTTATTTTGTTTTTAACTGGGTTAAAATTATGTTACGCACGTTTATTTCCCCCTATCATTCACGGATATACACTTACAAATTAAATTTCTCGCCACAAATAATATTTTACCTTATTTTCCGACGTTCTAGATTATATATTTTTTTAATGATTGATGCTCAAGAAGCAAAAATGTCTTTAATTTTATAGGTAATTGTATAAGGGTTAAAAATAGTCGTCTGACTATGTAATTTATGTACATAAAAAAAAATTTGTCCAAATAAGGAGGAAAAAATGATTTTTTGACGTTTTTTTCAAAGTTTTAAAATTATTTTGGTGATTTGTGGATTTCTAATCTAAGGATGTACTTAATAAAACTTAAATAAACATTCTGAGCCGACGAAAATTAATGCGCAACAATTTCTAACAAAATAAAACCACTTAACCTATAAAAAATTCACAAAAATTGAGTTTATTTTACAATCCCTCTAGCGATTATTTTCTTTCTGGGCGCAAAATACTCGTAAATATTTATGGAAAATATTCGCGAAAGAATTTCGGAAGTGTAAGCATTTTTGGGTTAAACTTTACCCAAGCCCACTGTAAAATCCTATCGAAACTGTGGCGAGCAAAATTTTTTATATCGATATTAAAACGGTTAGAAATCCCTAAAAATCGATGTCACCCGAAAAAAACCGGTTTTTATGTTAGTATGCATCTGAAATATGACGAAAATAGAGAACAAGATCAAGAAACGTATTTAGAATTTATTTATGGTCTCTTTTAACTTTTTTAATCAACGTGATATTTCACAATCTCCAGCCCTTAAAATACATGAATGGACTGTAGAGAACGAATTAAATATACATTTAAACATTTATTGTAAATCAATAATATCGAAATTACATTGAACGATAAATAATATGAATTGTCTGAAAAGAATCTTTTTCTATTTTCGTTAACCTATTTGAAAATTATTATTCTTTTCAAATAAAACGATTAACTTAATTCAAGATATCATAAAATGGTCGTAGAACACGATGACAATAAATCAATAAAAAGGAATTATTTTTGAAGGTTACTTCTTTAATATAAATTTGTTGAAATTGTAAGTTTGTAAGAACGAATAACTTTTCACGGAGAATATTTTTACGTATAACTTTTCTTATAAAAAGTGCACTCATCTGGAAAAAAACGCGGGAAACGATGACATTTCAAAAACGTACGGTTTTCGAAATTTTGTGAAATTTTTTAATTGCTGATTTTACATTTTTGACAGATTTTCACATAAGTATAGTGTCAAATTTACGTCAAAAATCACTTGTTTTATAGTTTAAATATGGAAAACTATTTTCATTAAAAAATCCGACGAAATGTGTTTCTGGACACGATGACCAAAACTGAAATTAAAATCTGAGGATACATGAAAAGCTATTCGTTTCTTGAAACTGAAATAAATCAAAAGATTATTAACTTTTTTTAACTTTAGGAGTAATAGAGAAAAGGTGTATCCTAGAAAAGCTTTAGATTCTTTGAGTTAAAAGAAAGAAAGAAAGGAAAAGAAAGAGAGAGAGAGAGGGGGGGGGATCTTATAAGAATCTTTATACAGCACTTTTATCCTTCCTTTCGCTGTGTGAAGACTGAAGTCGTTTGATTTGTTCTGTGAAATAGGAAATCTAAATTAAGCTGGGATGAGTCGACCAGTCCTTTTCCCTTCTTTCTTCTTCCTGATTCGACGTAACTTGGATAGTCACGTAGACGTAACAAGCTTGCAACCCTGGACCGGAACTTCCACTATTCTTTTCTCTGTTTTCAAGATTTCGCAGACCTAGAAATCGATCGCGTCTTGGGCTTGGCCGTCGAGGCGCCAGGAAGACGCGACGTCGACGGATCAAACGATCAAGAGGAGGAGTGTGCGTTTAACCCCTTACCACCAGCAACCACATCATCCCTTGCTATCCTTCCTGAGTCCCCCACCTCCTCCGAGTGGAAGTCGATAAGACGAAGAGATTCGTACCTAATACGAAGGACTGTTTTTCACCTAGTAGAATTTTAGTGATCGTAAAAGCTCACACTGAACTCCACACGTCGCGACTGTTGGATATTTCATGACAAAACGAGAGAAACAATAAAAAACTTTTCAGCATTTTTAACTTTTCCGTGATCAATTACCTAAAATGACCATAAACTCTGTCTGCCCAGCGCAAAACGCTTTCAGAAAAAGGTAAATAGGGTGATTTTTTCACAAAAATAGGGAAACAATAGGGAAATAAATTATATTAAATACAACCTCTACGTTTTCACGAGAGGCAAAAAGAAACAATCCTTCTATCAGAAAAGTTACATTAAAAAGTTTATTCAGCTCTATATTAAATGTTCTATTCAGTCCAACAATTTTTAAAAATTTCAGACCAATGTTATGAAAATTCTGTTTGGAAAATTATTATTTCTTTTCATAATAAATATTAATATTCTTACATTACATTTTCATAAAAATGTCTCATTAATAACATGTAACTTTTTTCATTAAGTTAATTCTTACCTATATATATATATAGTTATTACGTGAAAAAAACAAACGAGCCAGGAATTTTTGAGACCAGAAAAACCCGGAAATGACAATGAATTGTTTTAATCTTTAGTAGAAAAACATATCACATTAAATTATTACATGATTTTCAATAATGCGGAAACTCTTTAAATTTTTAGCATTAATTTTCAATTTCTCGTAAAAAAGATTAAGGGTAAGAATAATACTCTTTATTTTGTTATCTGTCACAAAACAATCTTTACTATTTCAAATGCTTATAATTATCATTGGCTATTGACTAGATGAGGGCTTTCGATTCGATCTATTCTGTATTGTATTATTCCGACATATCTCTGTTTAACCATATCGCGTCATGTACTTTGTCGTCGTACGTGTCCACCGCGTTTTGGCGTCCACGCGTACTTAAATATTTGCCCACCAAACCTCTTCAACGTACAAATTGCTGCTGTTATTTGCCTGTGCAAACAAAGTTTCTGATGTACGCAATGGTAGGAATGATCGAATCGATGCCTTGGGTGACTGAGTAGTAGCTTTGCCAGAAGTGTTTTGGTTGCTTCCGTCATGTTCATGTTTTCATATTGACTATTGCTGATTGATTATTGATTATGAGGATCCTCGAGGTATTTCCAACAAAACATGCTTTTGATGACGCTTCAATTTCCCGAGTTTAATTGGACCTGGAAATTCTCCCAAAGAACACAATTTAAAGGCATGGTAGCTTTCCACCATTCAATGAATTTTGAACTTATGTTTTGCACTACAATACCAAAATTTATTTAAATTGAAAAATTAATCAGTTTGTTTGAAATTATTAGCTGCTCCATTTCTGAGTGTCTTAAATCCTTTTTTAAGTGGCATTCCGATCATCCGAATGAAGAGAACGTTAAAAGAGTAATATAACTCAGTTTTATGGGACTTCATCAATTTTCCAATTTTAGAAGAACTTACTTCTATCCGAAGGAAGAATTTATCTTTTCTCTATAGGCACCTTTGTTTAATGGCTTCATTGAATGCAGTAGTTTAGTATCCTTATCGACTGCAACAGTTGCCTTGTTCTCCTGAAATTTGGTCTATTTCTTCATAAGTTAATTCAGTAATAGTTGAAAACTCCTTTCAACTTATGTACACGTTGAGAGGAAATACCACCTGGAAAAATAGACCCTTCATTCATTTTGCTCGGCTATACTTTTCCCTCTCTTCTTTCCTCCTTCCCTACTTTCCCCACTAACTCCTTTCGAATTCCTATTTTCCCTCTTCTCATTTCCCCTTCAATACTTCTCCCCTTGACTACTTTTCCCTCCCCTACTTTTCCCTCTCTAATTCCCTCTCACTTTCTTTATCCTTTCTCTATTTTCTAGCACCCATATGTTTCCCCTCCTCTACGTTTTCCTTACCCTACTTTTCCATTCCTCTAATTTTTCCTCATCTCCTTTTCCCCTACTTTCCCCTTCCACTATTTCCCCTCCGTATTTTATCCTTCCATACTTTCTCCTTTTCTACTTTTCCCTTCTTCCACTTTTACCTTACCTGTAAGTCTATTTCCTCACAAGTTGCTTCAGTAACAAGTAGTTGAAAACTCCCATTCGGTTACACGTTGAGGGGAAAAATCGCACGGAAAATCAGACCATCCCCTCATTTTCCTCGGTCCTATTTTTTCATCTTCTCATTTCCTTCTTCCCTACTTTTCTCTTGCCCTACGTTTCCCTATTCCTTAATTTCCTATCACCTCCTTTCTCCACCCTTTAATTTTCCATCACTTCCTTTCCTCACCCCTATTTCCCTTCTCCACATTTTCGCCTTCAGTACTTCTGTCGTCCCTTACTTTTCCCATTTCCTAATATTCCTCTTAACTTCTTTATCTCCCCACTACTTTCCCTCTCCCATGCGTTTCCTTTAATCTACTTTTCTTTTTCACTAATTTCCCCTCATCTCCTTCTCCCCTCCCCTACATTCTCTTCCCCTCATTTTCCCTGTCTTCCACCCATCGGATTTTCTCCTACCATACTTCCCCGTCCTCTACTTTTCCCTTCTCCTTCTATTGCCCTTCTCCTAAGTCTATTTCCTCACAAATTGCTTCAGTAACAAGTAGTTGAAAACTTCGCTCAACAAAATCTAAACATTTAATTTTCAGAAATTATAAGTTTTAATTATCAGTTAGGATCAGGTTTCACTGCGCTAATGACATCGTACTTGCACGCTAGTCGGGACGCTCACTTACACGTTGAGGGGAAAGACCGTACGAAAAACAGATGATATTTCTGCGCCTGTATAGAAGCCGAGTCTATTGTTCTTCAACGTCCACGCTCCGGCTACTTAGGCAGCTCGACCACCCACAGATCTTACAGTTTTGTTTTCGCAACGTGTACTCTTATTCAGAAAAAAAAAAAACAAAAACGAAATGGGCAAGCTTTGTTTAGTCAAAATTGATTCACACTGGACTTAAAGGGAAACGCAAAGAATTTAAACTGGAAATGAGATTCAAATTATAAATAAGAGACTCTGAAACTTTCAGTTTCAGGCTATAAATAAAATTGTTTAAAAAATCGTTTCCATTTGAATGAAAACAATTTTTTAAACAATTTTATTCATAACCTGAAACTTAAAGTTCTGGAACCTCTGATTTATCATTTGAATCTCATTCTCTTTTCTATTGCTTCGCAAACTATCTTTGCAATAGAGAAACATTTCCAATTCGTGAATTTTAATTAATAGAATATTATGCTAGAGAAAGGAAATCGAAGGATGTCTAGTGAAAAATTGATTTTCCTTAATTTGAACCACTGCCAAACTCAAATACTCCATAATTTTCAACCGACCCTCTTTTTTTATCTCGCACCACCGGGATTTGAGAAGCGCGGCTAGTCGATATACGTGGGTTAGTACACTTCATGTTAAGCTCGAAAGCTCGAAAGAGCAAAGTTATTGAACGATTCCACAGTCCGCGTAGGTAACAATACGCTCCACAGACGGAGCTTACAGCTAACAGCGCTAAACAATGATACAATAAATCTCCCTAGAGGGGTGGCAGGTCGGGGATGTGGAGGGTCATTGGTATAGTGAGGATGAGTAGCTTGTGGTGGAGCAAGAGTCTATGGCAGAAGGGTGGAAACTGTGGTGGGACGAGCTGGTGCCACGAAGCAATTAAAAAACGGAACTCGCCTCGAGAGTGCTTGTTACGACCGCACCTACACATTTATCATTTTTCTGCTGGCCTTCGATTCACCCAGCTTGCTTCGCCAATAGTTATCGAGAATCCTTCCTGCCACGTAGCAGCACGCTTAGTTGAATTTCATCGTTTCGGCTCTTCCATGTTGTACCCAATAGTACACTTCATTGGCTATCTCGTTTACGAATTCAATCAAGGATCACCCCCTGTTTACAACAGGTTTGGCACACAACTTGACACAGGTGGTACGTCTTGAATATTAAATGTCACTTAGGGATGTTACGCTGAGGAGAATCAGCAATTTCAAGTAGGCGTTTCAAATAAGTGAAAATTTTCTTTTCTTTCTTTTCTCCTTTCCATCACCCCTTCCTTTTCCTTCACTTCATTTTACCGTACCCTTCATTAACTTTTCTCTCATTTTCCCTTCAACTTCGTTTTATTTTCCTAATTTCCTCTGTCCCTTCATTTCATTTCCCCTCATGCCACTTTCTGCCTTCCCTGCCCCCAATTTATCACTTTCCCTTCCCTTAAATTCCCCCTTTACTTTTAATTCATCCAATTTCCACTTACCTTTTCATTTCCCGCTCCCCAATTTTTCCCTTTCCCCCTACCAAATGTTTCCTTTTCCGTTACTTTCTCTTTCTATTTTCTTCTCTTCAGTTTCTCCCTTTCCCTTTCCCTATCCCGTTCCCTTTGCTTTTCGTTTCCCACTTTCCCATATCTATTCTCTTTCCCATACCTATTCTCTTTCCCATTTCTATTCCCTTTTCCATTCATATTTCCTTTCCCATTTCTATTTTTTTCTCATTCCTTTTAACATTACATTTCCCATTTCATTTCCTATTCCTATCCGTTTCTCTTTCCACCCTTTTTTCCTCCTTTCCTTTCCCCTTTGCCCTTTCGTCTCTCCCTCTCACTTAATAACAATCTGTAGTAAAAGTTGCTACAGGGTTGTGATTCTCAGCACGTACTACTTTTCCGGGTTCTTAATATCTTTCCTTAAATGCTGTATGAATCAGAAATATTCATACGAAATTTGAGCCTACTGCCACAAATACTTTAGATTTGTTCTTATTATAAACATAAGTACCTTTAAGAAAATCGGGCACGATAGCTATGCGGTTTCACAAGTAATTACCCCTAAAGAAAACAACATTTACTAAACGAAATTCTCTGAAGTCTGAAAAAGACATAAAGGTGAGCGATGGAAGCCAACTTTGATAACTAAACTGCTCTCTGTTGAAGGGTTTCCCTGACCAATACCCATCGCGTTTATAAGTATTCTTCATACGAGACGAACTTGTTCGTGCTTTTGACGTTCAGGAAAATTTATCGCTTGCTTCGTAAACTCATTGAAGAAAAGTTACCGTTATCGGTTCTCAGGTTATTGAGAAGAGGTGTGGCTTACTTAGATACGCGCCTCCAGCGGCATATATTGGCGTTTCTCTTGTACCCCCATGGGCTCAATTGCTTATACTTATTCAAGTTGGAGCACGTAGTCTGGCAAAGCGCGAAACGAAAGAAAGCGCTTTACGAAAGTCCGCCCCTGCCGACCAGGCGGTTAAAGAACGACGCAGATAGAGGAGGAACAGGAGCGGAAAAAATCGAGGAAACAATAAGGGCCGACTTGTTTCCGTATTCTTTGTTAACTCCGCGCGTGCCGAGCGCTTAGGGCAATTTTATACTTCGGCTGTTATTGCAACAAAGACAACTAGGTCCAAATACGTCGCCCTGCCCTTTCGTCCTCGATTCATTGTGTGCAAGCCATTGTTCAAATGCACGTGCCTTTACCAAGATTTTACTCAGGTCTTACTGAATATCATGTTTCCAAAGCGAAGCCGGTGTTTGCAATATTGCCAACAAAGTACAAATCTTTCACAAAGCTCGCTTGTTGGCTGTTTATTAATTATTGATTTGTAGTTTTTTAATTACTATTTTAATCACGCATAATTATAACCTACATGCAGTGGAGCCTTACGAATGATATAATATCTTCAGCTATGAAAATAAATCCTTATTGCAACCCCGCACCTTTTTACAGAAATGCTTTCAGTTAGAAAAGTGTATTCTTATTTTGTTTCCAAAAGATTTGAGGCAGATATCAACGGTACTCAATTATTACTTAGATCGTCGAAATTGCAAATATCGGAAAGGAATAGTCGAGCAGTTACGCTGCAGAATAGTAGAATAAAACCAGTTAGTATTGCTCGCGAAGGACGTCAAAGGCTCTCACGGAAACGAGAACACTCGCAGTGGACCATTACCGGTGGTTGAATACCAATCCCATTATGAACGAATGCCACCTATATCCTCCTCTGTTCAATTTACTGTTACTCAATCCACTTTTGTGTACTGCGTATATATTTGTCCACATCTTGTTTTGTATTCTATTTGGTTGGAATAAAGTTTAACCAATTTAAGAAGATTAAAAGTTAGGTCAACCTGAACCTCAGTTAATCTCTTCAAAGTTTAATAAACTATTAATCCACCGATAGACCATAATCTTTTTGATTTACTCTAATAGTTGTTCTAAACTAACTGAACTTAAACATTGATTCCGTAAGCTTATGAAATTTCAGTGCTCAAAACACTGGCAAATGTTTTCCAACTTTTTATTCCATTCGATCTGAAATTTACCTTGATGCAATCTTTAGTAGATATACGTTTCAGAAACAAGAATAGTTTTCCTGGCAAACAAATAAACTTCCGTCGTTCCCTTAAATTATTCAAGTAAAGTATTTGTCCTGAGAATCAGAGGGCATAAAAGTACTTGCACAAAAACTTTGCTCTTTCTCTTCACATACTGCTCCTTTCCTTGTCCTCTCATCCCCTCTTGTCCTCAACTCTTACATTCTAAGACGCCAGTGGCGCGATGCAACCAATTTAAATAAACGATACTCGACTTAAGCGTAGGCCATTACCAGTACCGGGTTACAATGCAGGGAAACGTTTCTTTTTTTCCTTTGTTTCCTATTTTTTCGGTCCGTGAGCTACTTGCAATTTTATGTCCTCTATTTTGTTCAAGAGCATGGTCGGATTCTTATCGGAAATTTGTATCGGACAACCCCCTGTCTACCTCTATAATTTCCTTTCCTACTTAAGGGTCTCCCTTCGTTTTTCTCAAACTTTAATACTTTCTCTCCCGATCGCCTCCGACTCTAACCCGTTCCCCCTACTTTTCAAGTATGGAAATGTGAAATGCTCTTTTCCTTACGAGTTTTGGGATCGTTCTGCTTTTGTTCGTGTCTACGGGGAATAGGCAATGCATATTTTATGATCGTGCGATGCCCCACTCCATCGGTAAGGTCGCTTCCTTCCTCGTGGCTTTCTGAGGGATTTTCTGGGCTCTCGGCGGGGGTAGTCACGTAGGTTCGGGTGGAGATAGACCTCGTCTCGAGACAAGATTAAAGTTGTCGGATCGCGCGCGACACTCGGGAAACGAAGTAGAAATCGTGTCGATTTGTGAACGTGTTCGCTCGTATAAGGGAAAAAAGTCCGACAAAAGTGGGCTGATTTACGTTCCTAACTTTGCACTTTTACGGTAAAATGTTGCGCTCAGTGGAACGAAACGTCTTTGAATGAATACATATCTCTTCCTTGAGGAAGCGAGCGTCGATCACTTTTCTCTATCTACAAGATTCAACGATACTTTAACAACTCCAAGTTCTTTTTCTTCCTTACTTTAGTTGTCCATAACACGCAAAAGTTTAAATTAAATCATATCAACATAAAATGTCCAATAATACGGAACTTGCTTTCGATCAACGAAGATCGTAAAACTAGCTTAACTTCAAAACTCTTTCCCAAGTTTTACCAATAAACGTCTTCGGTACCAATAAACGGATGGAAAATAACGCATTCAAAAGGATGGCAAATTTTAATCCGTCATTGTCTATCATTTCCAATCGTTCTTTAAAAAATATATTTCACATTCATTTTAATCCATAAACGTAGCTGTAAAAATCAGATTCTATCCTTTTCAATCCTTTCTCCGAAGTATTATTGTCTATCCATTGTAATCTATAGTTTTCAATTCGTCAACCTATCCTTAATTATTCATGAGCTGCTTTTATAAAAAATTATGGATTAAAGTTGATAGGATTTTATAGAGAATGGACTGAAATCAGGGGCGGCGGAGTAAGTATGGAGTGTATGGAGAACTCCATACACTAAAATAAGGAAGATTTTTCCCCTTAAACATAACTTTTTAATTTATAAAAAACATTGAATAAAAAATTTAAACTTTTTTAATAAATGAAAATTTTTATCCCCCCCCATTAAACAATGAACTCCATACTCTGAAAAATTTTACTTCGCCGCCCCTGATTGAAATTGAAAGATAATAATTGAGACGGAAACATTTTTTGGACGTATTATGTGATGAAAAATAATAAGTAACTTACAGAAAGAGAAGAATATGGAGGCGGATCGAAAACTATGGACTGAAACTGATAAGTAGTAAATTCAGAAATAGAATTAAAAAGGATGGACAATGATTGTCACGGATACATTTCCTCTCCGGATTATAGATGAGTTATATTTAAGTAGCTGATGGAAAGGGAAACGGAAAAAGGGAAAGTGAAAACGGAAAAGCGAAGAAGGGAAAGGAAAACTGGTAAAGGAAATAAGGAAAAGATAAGAAGGGAAAGGGTAAGAGAGAAAGAAACAAGGGAAAGGGGGAAAGGAGAAAGGTAAAAATAAAACGGGAAGGAGAGGGAAAAGGAGGAATTAGAACGGTGAGGGGGAAGTAAGCGGTGGAAGGGAAACGGTGGAAGATGAAATGGAAAGGGATCGAGGGAAGGGAGGAAGGGAAAGGAGGAAGAGGAAATGGGAAAAAGGAAAGGGAAACGAAAAGCAAAGGGAAAGGGACAGAAAAAGGGAAAGGTACAGGAAAAGGGAAAAGGAAAGGGAAATGGGGAGTGTATGGGAAAGGGAAAGGGAGAATTACGAGGGTGGAAAAGGAAAGGGAAAGTGAAAGAGAAAAGGAAAGGGAAAAAGAAAGGAAAAAAACAAGAGAAAGGGAAATGGAAGGGGAAATTATGAGTGGCTCGCACACATTTCATGAACTTTAAACCTTTTTTTATGAAAATACGTATTGTATTTTGTTGTAAATCAATATTTTGAATCGATTCTTGACAGTCAAAGTAGAAATAGTGCCGACTTACGAAAACGTCACTCCATGTTGAGAAAAATGTACATGAGAAACTTGGTTGATTTACATTTCCAACTTAATGCTTCCGAGCGTAAAATACTGTGTTCCATGAAAGAGAACGTTTTTCAATAAAAGCATACCTTTCTGTCTTTGGAGAATATGTTCATCGATCACTTTTCCTTATTTCCAAGTTTCACCGACTCTCAAATTCCAATGTCGATTATCTTCGCAATACACAGTTATCTACCGTATCCCTACTCACAGAAAAGCCGTCGTAGGTAATAAATTTTAATACCTATAGACATGTACTGGATTTTATGCTCTTTGGACTCAGTAGTAAATGCCTTTACGATCAGACGTAGAGATCGGATAGAACAAGGAGATACGGAAATACAGCCAGTTATGTTCAGCTATTTGCTTTCCCACAGTTTCCAGTCTTACGACAGTTATATTATTACAGTGTTAAAAATCAGAAGGAAACAGAGAATTCTGAAAATCTATTTTCAAAACCTCGAAAATTCTTTTATGAAAGCAACGAGATTTTGTATTTCGAATCAATTTTGATTTTTATTGCTCGATTTCAAATTGGAGGATCGGAAACTTTCAAGCAATGCGAGAGAATAAAGACTTCTCTGATTTAAAATGAACTGTTGGTATTTTTAAACCAATTTTTATTTTAAACATCATATTAAAATTCTTCAGTACCCGTTGATGCATATTGCATAATAGAGCTGAAAAACAGGCTGGTAATTACTTATTGAGATGAGGACGCTATAGGAGAATAAGGCGAGGTCACAAATGTAGTATACCAGAGTTCATATATTTCATGAATGCTCGGTGAAACAAAAGGGCTCCGGATAACAATGATTCGGAATCTCTGGATCTTTCCTCTTTTCCCTGACCTTTGCATCGCCCAGCTTGTCTCTCACATGGCGAAGTATTCGAGAAACTTTTCATACAATAAAGTCTTTCTAGCGGCACGCGAACCCATGACTTCATTTCAATAAATCAATATGTTGCAAATTCGCCGAATTCACAAGACGGAAAAACACTTTGACTTTGTGAATCCGGCAAAATCATCTTTTTATTGAATAACTTACTGAAATAAAAGAACCTGTTAGCCACAGTTCTCGATTTTGATCTGCATATGCCCCACTAGTGTTTTATGTTTTAATATGCATATGCAGGAAGGGAAAGGGAAAAGTAAGGGGAAAGGGGGAGTGTAAGGAGAAGGGAAAGGGGAAAATTAGGGAGGTGGATCGGGAAAATGAAAGTGAAATAGAAAGGAAAAGGATAAGAGAAAGGGAAGGGCAAACTTTCCACCTCCCTTCCCTTTTCCCTTTTCCCTTTTCCTTTCTCATTACATATGCATATTGCAAGGAGTGAAATTATTAACTGACGTTCTATGGAAAACTATTTTCTCTTAATATTTGCGAAAATATTTATTATTTTTACAAAGACTTTGGCAAAGGTTAAACACTAATGAGACACGCTTTTCATATCATACGTGAAAAATTTTGAATTAAACATTTTCTTTTGCAATGTGAGAGTAAAAAATCAAGTTCATTAACTGAATTCCACCAACATTGATGAGAGCTTCATACATAGAGGAGGAAATATCAAAAGAGGTCAATGCTATTTGATTAATGTTCGCAGAGGAATTTTCAGCTTAACTGCACCTTATGCAAAACGGTGATCTGGCAATCGTTTCTGTTTGCACTAGCATCGTCCAAGTTTTCTCGGAAGCTCGTTCATGATGTCTAGTAGGAAAAGAATCCGGAATCTTTAAGCGCCACCACGAACGTGCCAAAAACTAACATCTTGACTCGTTTCTCTTTCATCTTTCATTCCAACACCTTTTGTCTTATCCCATTACATAATGCAGACGTTTCTCGTTCCTAAGTGGCATGTTGTAACAGCACATTTCCCGATGAGATTCTCAATTCATGGTTATCTATAAATGAGACACTGAGAATGGCGACTAGGTAAATCCCAAAAATGAAATTTTATAGGGGGGACAAGAAACGTTATCTGTGAAAGGAATCAAAATAGAAAACTGTGAAAAAAGTAAAGAAGGGAGTAGTCTTCATAAGCAACATTTTCAAGATTTGCAAACAAGAAAAAAAATTGTTATCTTCAGTTCCTTAAATGTACAAATATTATAGTTTCTTCGGATTAATAAATTTCTCTTTTGGAAAGCATCTTCCTATAATAGATTTTTTTTGTTTCAGGTAAGAAGCAAGTTTTGTGGAAAATATTGAGAAGAGTTGATTGCGGGTGTCGTTGTTAGTCTCAAAGGTAACAGATAATTATTATTTATGGTGGTTCATATGTATGGTTTGAGACAAAATTTATATGACCTGAATGTCAGTTGACAAAAACTGGTCGAGTTCTATTTAAAAGTGATATTATTTTTAAAAATTTCCAATAACCTTTTCATTCAAAATGAATGTCTGCACAACTCAAATTGAGTTGAAAAAATGAGTCTTAGAACAAATGAAATTACAATAAAAAATTCCACTGTTGAAACTATTTAAAATGAGTTGCAACAAAATTTACAACAATGCTTTTCTGTGTAAATACAGTTTCAGTTATGCACAAAATAATAAACGAAAATATTACGTACTTTTTTTTAGTGATATTTCAATTAGATTACGAAAATTCTGCAAATTACACGAGCAATCTACTACATATTCTGCGTGCAGATTTATGCAATCTTATGCAAAATTTTGCAACCTCATGTTATTTTATTATTTTTACAATCCCATGCAATTTCCATGCTATTCCTCATAATTTACTGCAATCGTCCAATCTACATTCAATCTCATACAATCTCAGTACAATCCTATTGCAATCTTGCAATCCCGCGTTATCCCATGCAATGTTGCAATCTGCACAATTTCTACGCAATCCCATGCAGGCTCACGTAATCCCTTGCAATCCCATGCAATATAGCAGTCTGAATGCAATTCCATTCAATCCCATGCAATAAATTGCAATCTTGCAGTCCTTTGTAATTATGCAAGCTGTATGCAATCTTATACAATTCAGTGAAATCTTAAAATCCCATGCAATCCTATCCAATATCTTTGCAATCCCTTGAAATCTTGCTATCCCGTGTTATTCCCTGCAATTTTCAATCTTTGTGCAATCTCTTTACAATCTTATGCAATCCCATGTAATCCCTTGCAATCCCATGCGATCTTGGAATCTGTATGCAATTTCATGCAATCTTATGCAATCTCATGCAATCGTATGTAATTTCATGTAATCCGTTGCAATCTTGCAGTCCTTTGTAATTTTGCAATCTGTATTCAATCTTATTCAATCCAGTGCGATCTTTTGAAATTCCTTGCAATCCCATAACATCTCGCAATCCATATACAATATCACGCAATCTCGTGTAATCCCATGCAATATCTATGCAATTCCACGCAACCGTTTAAAATATTCCAATTTGGTGCAATCCTATGCAATAATCTAGTGCAATCTCATACAATCTCATGCAATCTCAGTACAATCCCATGAAATCTGCATGCAATGACTTGCAAGCTTGCAATCTCGTCTATGCAATCCCATGCATTCTCACGTAATCCCTTGCAATCCCATGCAATCTTGCAGTCTGTATGCAATATCGTTTAATCCTATGCAATCCTATGCAATAAATGGCAATTTTGCAGTCCTTTGTATTTTTGCAAGCTATTTGCAATTTTTACAATCCAGTCGAATCTTGCAATCCCGTGCAATCCTATGCAACCTCCATGCATTCTTATGTAATCCAGTGCAATCTCTGAATAATCCCATGCAATTTGAAATCTTGGAACCCCGTGAAATCCTATGGGATCTTGCAATCTATATGCAATATTTATTTAATTATTTATTTAATAAATCAACAGGCTTACGCTCTTTTATACAGAAAAAAGAATAAAATTAAAATTAAAGTAATAGAAAAAAATAGCTCAAGTTAAGATAGTATATTATTGGCCGTATTGTTGACAGTTGTGTAGGGCTATTATAATATAATATCATGCAATCCAGTGCAATCTCATATAATGGCATGCAATCTCAGTACAATCGCATGAAATCTTCATGCAATTCGTTGCAATCTTGCACTCCTTTGTAATTTTAAAATCTGTATTGAATCTTACACAATTTAGTGCAATCTTGCAATTCCGTGCAATCTCATGAAACCTTGCAATCTGTATGCAATCTCATGCAATCTGTATGCAATCTCAGGCAATTCAGTGCAATCTCTGTACAATCAAATGCAATCTTCATGCATTCTCATGCAATCTCTTAGAATCTTGCAATCAGGTGCAATCCATGCAATTTTGAAATTTTTGTGCAATTTTTATACAATCCCATAAATTTATATGCAATCTCATATGATCCCTTGCATTTTCATGCAATCTCATGCAATCCCTCACAATCCGTTACAATCTTGAAATTCGTATGCAATCTTATTTATAGAATCCAGTTAAAGTTCATGTAATCTCATGCATATTTGACAATCTTTGACAATCTGGCAATGCCATACCATTTTTATGCAATCTCGTACATTTCCGAACAATCCCATGTAATGCTTTGCAATCTTACTTTTCTGCGCAATCACATGTAATCTCTATAAAAATCCATGAAATCCTTAACAATCTTGCAATCCCACGTACTCTGTATGCGCTTCCACGCAATCCCATACAATTTTGTGCATTCTCATACAATCTTGTGTAATCTTTATGCAATTCTATGCTATCTTTATACAATTCCATGCTATCTTTATACAATTCATTTATACAATGCATGCTATATTTATGAAATCCCACGCAATGCTTTGCAATCTTACTTTCCCGTGCAATCCCATGTAATATCTATAAAAATCCATGCAATCTTCAACAATCTTGCAATCCCATGCACTCTGTATGCAATCCCACGCAATCCCATACAATTTTGTGCAATCTTATACAGTCTTGTGTAATCTTTATGCAATTCCATGCTATCTTTACACAATTCCATGCTCTCTTTATGCAATTCCATGTTATCCTTATGCAATTTCTTGTTATCTTTATGCAATTACATGCTATCTTTATGAAATCTGATGCAATCTAATGGAATCTCGAGCAATCTTTGGCAATCTTGCAACCACTTGTAAACCCTTGTACACAAAAAATCCAAGTAATCAATTCCCCGATATACTTTTTACACATACGTAAGACATTGCTTGACCCTCTTCAAAGTTTAAAATAACACAGACCGACAAAATTTGTACCGAAAGACCAGCCTAGATGATCCCGAAGGATTTTGATATCTTAAACACGAATCCGTTTTCCAAATTTTTCTTAAACGTCAGGATTTCCAGATATTCTAACCCAAAAGTAAAAAAGGGCCACTTTCAGCCATATTTGAAACAATATAACACGAGCAGCGATTTTTTTCCTTAAAACTGCTTACGCCATTGTTTAGTGCTACTTTTTACCTTCCATTTCCTGTTTGGATCATCCAGAACAGATTTTTTTTCTTCGAGATATGACACTTTCAGCATTTCAGTTTCACACTGAAAAACTAGCAAAGAAGGCGAAGAAAGCGAATTAAATTGTGTTTTTCGATTGATAAAGGGTTTGGTGTCTAAAGGATTTTGAGTTTGCTGAATCCGAATTTGAGTTCAGATTTGCAAAATTCAAGTCTTGTATAATACCAAGTATTTCTTAAAATTTTGGTCCGCCATCTTAAATTTTGTAAATCTGAGAGCAAATTCGGATTCAGAAAACTCAAAAACCTTTAGATATCAAACCCTTTCTCAATCGATTAACACACTTTTATTCGCTTTCTTCGTCTTCTTTACTAGTTTTTCAGTGTGAAACTGAAATAGTTAATGTACCATATCTTGGAGAAAAAAAATCGGCTCGGGATGATCCAAATTGGAAATAAAAGGTAAAAGGGAGTACCAACCGCTGGGGTAAGCAGTTTTAATGAAGAAATCGCTGCTCGTGTTATATTTTTTCAAATACGGCTGAAAATGGCCCTTTTTTACTTTTAGGTTAGGATATCTCGAAATCCTGACGTATAGGAAAAACTTAGACAACGAATTCGTATTTAGGACATCAAAATCCTTCAGGGTCATCTAGTCTAGTCTTTGGGTGCAAAAAAAAAGTTGATTTTTGTCGGCCTGTATAATTTTTGTACATCATAAATTTCTGACTCTAAAACTGAATAAGCATGAATTAGAAAAAGAGGCTCTGTCGGTGGCGTTAAACAGACGAAGACCAAACCTCGTTGCAGCCGTCGCGTTAAATAATGCACGCTTCTTACCGCACTAATATTTCAAAGGAACTACCATCCGCCGACTACGTGGTTCAAACTTCGCATTATATATGAAGGTACACAGCCGTTTCGAAAGGACCTTTAGTCCAAGGGTTGGAGATGGGTCGGAAAGGACCATCTAAAGTGCAATTGCCCTCACATAACACATTCTATACGAATTATGCATCAGAATCTATCAAAGATCAACATACATATTTTATATTACTCGAGAGTGGGCCATGTCTAGGAAGTTGGCAACGTTAACTTCAACTTTCGCAAAAATGAAAATTGTGCTGAATTGTGCTAGACTGATGCTCTATTGTGCCGTAAAATATTTTATAAGAAAATGAAAATTTGAGCCCAAAAATCATAACAACCTTTTTTTCATGTCAGCCTCATTAATTGGTTTTTTCAAAACAACAAATGTTGTACTGCGTAGCATAAAAGTCACACAAAAATGTGCCGTAAACAAAAATTTGATATTCTGAACCATTTAAAAAAAAAACATTTAAGAAAATCAGTCGCGCCATTTTGTTTTCTTGTCGAAACAAAACATGTGCTAGGAACTACCTTCTACGCACGCTACTGTGCTGCAAATATGAAGACAAAATCTTAAACCATTTTCGAAGAAAAGCGACTAAAAAAACTCAAAAAAATGGTCAGTTTCAGAATTTCGAAAAACGGAAACTTGTGCTGAGTTGCACTACGCTAGCATAATAATTATCTCTCGTGACAATTTACTCACTCACATTTAAATTAATATTTTCCAAAAAATGCAAACCTTTTGAACTTCGAACGCGATATTGACCCAAAATTTTCAAAATTACGAATTTCGAAAATCTAAAACTTGTGCTAATTTGTGTTAGGGTAGCACAATACTGATCTTTAAGAAAAATTTTCACTGGGATTAATATTTTCCAAAAAAGTGCAATCTTTTTGCACTTCGAACCCGTTTTACACCCAAAATTTTCAAAATCACGAAATTCGAAAATCTGAAACTTTTGCTCATTTGCGCTAGACTAGCACAATAATTATCTCCAATGACAAATTGCACTTAAATTAATATTTTCCAAAAAAATATTTTTTTGGACTTCGAATAAATTTTTGGCCCAAAATTTTCAAAAATACGAATTTCGAAAATCTGAAACTTGTGCTGAGTTGTACTCAGCTAGCACAATAATTATGTCTATTAAAAAATTAAATAATTTTATAATTATTTTCGTAACCAAAATTCATAAAAATGCGAATTGGCATGAAAAAATTTGCAGTTTCTATTTTAAATAAATAAATCAATGATTCATTTTTAACATTGTATAAAATTATGTAAAATTTTTAAAGTATGTAAAAAAAACTCGAAAATAGATTTTCAAATTTTTTTAAAAGTACATCTTTGAAAATGATACAAATTAAGCCTTTAACTAATAAAAAAGAGCAGAAATAATTTTAAAAAAATTTAGTTATCAATTTTTTATTTTACATTTTCTTGATTTTTTATTCGGTTTCAACTCATTAAGGAATCTTACCTGTTTTTCTTGTGATTATGTAATATTGTCCTTTTAAACTTCACAGCAATTTTATTCTTATCTCTGTTTTAAAAAATGAAAAACGCGTAGACGTAGTTTATGGACGATCGTTTATGAAAAAGGGCAAGTAAACCATGTTTTGTAATATTAATAAACAAAAATATTAGCTTAAAATTATGATCCTATCAAAATTCGCAACAGGCAATTTACTACAATTTTTCTACAAGTTTCTGTTTTTCAAAAATTTTAGGACGAAAAATTACGTCAAATTAAAAAGTTTTAAATATTTTGGAATATAATATGTATTCCAGTGAAATTGAATTAAATCGATTTTTGGAAAATATTAATTTGAGTAAAATTTGTCATTAGAGATAATTATTGTGCTAGTCTAGCACAACTCAGCACAGGTTTCAGATTTTCGAATTTCGTCATTTTGAAAATTTTGCGTCAAGAACGCGTTCCAAGTTCAAAAAGATTGCATTTTTTTGGAAAATATTAATCATAGTGAAAATTCTCAATAGAGATCATTATTGCGCTAGCCTAGCATAACTCAGCACAAGTTTCAGATTTTCGAAATTCGTATTTTGGAAAATTTTAGGTCAAAAATTTATTCCAAGTCCAAGAATATTGTATGTTTTGGAAAATATTAATTTGAGAACAATTTTTCATTAGAGATAATTATTGTGCTAGCTTAGCAAAACTCAGCACATGTTTCAGATTTTCGAATTTCGTAGTTTTAAAAATTTTGGGTAAAAAGCGCGTTCCAAATTTAAAAAGTTTGCACTTTTTTGGAAAATATTGATCCCAGTGAAAATTGACATTAGACATAATTATTTTGCTAGCCTAGCACAATTCAGTACAAGTTTCGGTTTTTCCAAATTCTGAAATTGAAAATTTTTTTGAGTTTTTTTGAGTCGCTTTCCTCGAAAATAATTTAAGATTTTGACTTTATATTTGCAGAACAGTAGTATGCGTAGCAGGTAGTTCCTAGCACAAGTTTTGTTTTGATAAAAACACAAAATGGCGCAGCTGATTTTTTTAAATAGGGCAAGTTACCTAAGACCCGTTCCCTTCCATATTTTCCGAAATTTTTCGATTTTAAGGAACTTCAGAAGCAAAAGCGTTTACTGACATGATAGTTTCATGTTTGCTTTACAAAGTTCACATGCTTAAAAGTGCAAAAAATGTTTAACAGGAAATAAATTTCGATGTTGAAAAAATCATGTATTTTTCTCGACTCAAGCAACCAGGTATCCTAAGACTATGTTTAATCAGTACAGTTCGAATAAAATTTATCAATATCTAGTGTTTAATTACACAGCTTTTTTGATTTTTAAAAGAGACTTTTAAATTTAAAATTTAAAAATCAAAAAATCTATGTAATTAAACACTAGATGTTGATAAATTTTATTCATACCGTACTGATTAAACATATTCTGTACATTTATGACATTATTCATGCAAAATTGATTATGAAATAAGCATTAAATAAGGTCTAACAGAAAACAAGTATTAACGAAACGTAAAATAAGCGTTAAATAAGGTCTAACAGAAAACAAATATTAAAAAAGTTCACGTACTTAATATTTATAAAAAGTTGTAAAATGACAAATGTTTTTCATCGTAGATCAATAATTTATTGACATAAAGTGAATAAGCAACCTATTTTTATAAATTTCTGGTTCATGATCAAAAAGCTATAAAGAGGTTAGGAATGGTACTAATTATGGCGGAAAATTTAAATATCTGACGTATTTTCGGTGTATCGTCGGTAATTCTTAGATAAAACAGATTACGGTCTTATCAGCAGTTTCTTAGCCTACCGGGGCCCGTCTTAGGAATTTCGCAAGTTTACAATTTTTAAAACATTTTTATTGAACAGCATAAAAATTAATAAAACATAAGTAGTAATTACAAAGTTTACAAAATTATCTTTAAAAAAATAACTTACTCCTTCAAATCATTAGAAGTTATTAAATCACAACTTCTAAAACAGGTAAAAGTTCGTTCTCTAGTGTACCAAAATAATTTTTCCTTTCTGCTTTCGTTAATTTACTTCCAATGCAAAAACAAACACTTTCAAAATAACTAGAATTCTGCTGAGGATGAATCTTCACACATAAGTGATGAATATAATGTTTTCATACATAAATATTAAGGGTGGCCCGTCTTAGGAGGTAGCCCGTCTTAGGTAACTTTCCCCTATTGTTTTTTTTCGAAAATGGTTCATAATATCAAATTTTGGTTTGTGGCACATTTTGGTGCAACTTTTATGCTACCCAGCACATTTTTTTTCGAAAAACCAATTGGCGAAACTGACAAAAAAAAGTTCTTTTTGTTTTTGGCGTTGGCAACTTCCTTGTCATCAATATCCCTCTCAAGCGAGACAGAAAAAATCTATTATTCATTTGCAACATCAGTAAACCAGAAAGTGTTAACGTTTATAGCAAGGAACCTTTTTTCAGTCTGAAGAAAACGCCAACGCGAGTCGCTGCAGAACTCAGTGTAAATACTGCTTCAAAAATGGTGCAGTAAATGTTTGTTGGCTGATTCAAGTCTCCAGAGTTAATGACTTGTAAATAGATGTCTTCATTTATGTGTATTTTCTCCTTCTATGGCGTTCCAAGTTCCCATCTCGACCCGTGCTTTACGTTCGCCTCTTCATCGCCCACGGTAATCACGTCAGAGTGCGACGTGAAACACTTTGCCAGCGTCAGGTAGATAGGGTAACCCTTTGCGTTGAAAATATCCGACAGTTTCGTCTCCCAGAAGCGTGACGGTACTGGCTAAGTCGAAAGTCGATCTTGAGCTGCGCTTCAACGCTGCAGGTAATGCAATCGAACGTGAAACTCGTTACAGGGATGTAGATTGTAGGTAAAGCTTTACAGAAGTAGGAGGTAATGGTTTCGCGTCCAAAGCGAAGGCTTTATTTGCGAAGTGGTGTGTTGTGGAATTTCAATAAAATTAGTGGCGCTGACTGGTACGTTGATGAGTCCTGAATGGTAGAAGAAAGACAAGCTTTGCGGGACAAATCAGTTCAGAGTCTTTCTGAATCTGGGAAACTGGTCTGTCTAAACAGACACGGCTGATCCGATCTACCCTTCGCTAATCTGCTTTAAATCCTCTTAACCCTTTAATGGCCAGGGAAAAAACCTGAACTCAATTTGAGTAGCGTAGCCTACTCAAATTGAGTAACGTAGCCTACTCAAATTAAAGTGCAGCAAAAATTATACTGCACTGAAAAAAAAAACTAGTAAAATTAACTGGATCATTGGTTGGCTAGAGGGATTACTATTCAGGTAAGATCATACTTTGCGGGTAGCTCTTTCTAAAGGTACTGGTAACTGTACGAATACCTTATTGTGACCTCCTCAGCAGTTAAGTTGCATTACTTTACTGGAAAATCATATTTAAGGCAAAGGGAGCTTAAAACTCCTTAACTGCCGATGGCAAAAATCTTTGCCATTTAGGGCTTTTCCCAAACTGCCGGAAAAAGAAAAATCTTTGCCATGAAATATTTTAGAGTATTTAAGTCTACAAGTGTTTGAATTAACAATTAAGAGTATTTATATATATTTTAGGTTATGCTGATCACGATTCCATAGTCAGTTTAGCATTTGAAAATTAATATGGCTGCTCAAAAACCGCGTTTTTCCCGATTTTTTAAAAAACTTTGCCATCAAGTACTTTACTGTATTAAGCCCTTTTCCCGAATAGCAATAATTTTACACCTCGTATGCTGGATGAAAAAGTATGTTGAGGCACACAGGTATCTTAAAAAAATTATTTTGTAGTTACAACCCTTTAAATTCACCCTTGAATTCACAAAAACTACCCCTAGTGGAGAAAATTCGTTTACTCATTATTTTATATACTAACGCTCAATTTTTATTCAAGAAAATATTCATTGGAGTGCAAAGAGGAGTTTCCTAAGACTGTCAATATATCCTACCCCTTGTAATCCACCCTGATGAGAAAAAAAACACCCATTTTACTTTAATATACACTTTTTCTAAATGCCAGTAATATCAGAAACTATGTGATGAATGAAAAAATGTGTTGAAACAGTCGCTGAATTTGAATTTGCAATGAAAAGTACCAAATTCAAAGCATTTAAAGTTTTAACATTAAACAGACGTTCAAAGTGGCATTTCTAATGCACATATAAAAAACAAAATTTTCCTTTTATTATAAATAATTTAGTGAACAAATGTGGTTTCTTGAGAATTGACTACTTTCTTTTGCTTCAGTTTTTTCCAAAAAATCAACTAAAATTACCTTGATTTTGGTTCCTAACTGTCGCAAATTTCTATTGGGCAACCATTGTTTATTATTCAGACAGTTTTAGCTAAGAAATGCATAACTTCGTGAATAACACAACAATGGTTGTCCAATGGTGGTTTGTGACAGTACTGAGCCAAAAGCAAGGTAATTTCAATTGATTTTGTGGAAAAACTAAATCTTTGCAGTGAAAACTAACAAAGTTATGCATTTTTTATTTAAGGATGTTTAAACAATTAATAATTGTTGTCTAATATCAAATTATCACTTAAGGGAACCATTGAAAATATATCTGCAGTCACACTTGGAAAGGAAACGAATATTTATTAGATAATGGTCCAAATGTGAATTTCTTTATTAAAATTGTTTAAATTATGACTATATATTTTTTATTTACATTTAGTTTCTAAGTAGACTTTATTACACTTACATTTCCTCTAAAAAATGTCAGTTTGAAACAACAGAAAGTAGCTAATTCCCAAAAACCACATTTGTTCACTAAATTGTTTATAAAAAAAGGAAAATGTTGATTGACATACATTTTTGCCAGTGATTCAAAATGAATTCACCTACTTAACTAAAATATTTCTAAAAAGTTTCGTTACCTCACCATTACATTACTGGAAGGTCACGATGTTGCTTGGGTAGTTTTTCTGGTTTAATGAACCAAAAGTCTTGTTGATATAACTAAAATCTAGTTTATTTAACTAAAATCTAGTTAATTTAACTAAAATCTAGTTAATTTAACTAAAAATCGAATTGATTTAACTATAATGTAGTTAATTTAACTAAAATCTAGTTAATTTAACTAAAATGTAGTTAATTTAACTAAAATCTAGTTGATTTAACTATAATGTAGGTAATTTAACTAAAATCTAGTTAATTTATCTAAAATCTATTTAATTTAACTAAAATGTAGTTGATTTAACTAAAATCTAGTTGATTTAACTATAATGTAGTTAATTTAACTAAAATCTAGTTGATTTGACTAAAATCTAGTTAATTTAACTAAAATGTAGTTAATTTAACTAAAATCTAGTTGATTTAACTATAATGTAGGTAAT
>JBAGKK010086612.1:0-49817 GCA_037177015.1 Euceroptres primus
GAGGGATAATTTAAAAAAAAGATTTGGTAGAACTAGGATATGATTATAATGAGTGGATGGATGATGCACAGGATAGAAACGCGTGGCGCTCTCGGGTAGATGAGGCAATGAACTTTCGAGTTCCAAATGCCGATAAATAATAATAATAATTGACAAATTTGAAAAAAATATAATTTTCCAGTTTCTTCCACTTAAAAGTAATATTTCAGGAATCATGAATTGTTTATGCGATTGAAAAAGAGCAGAAGCAAACATTCTGCCCCTTCAGATTAATTGATTTGGTCATTGCAATCGCAGCATCCACGAAAAACCATATTCGATCACTGTATTCTGGAGAAAAAAATATTTATGAAATATTTTTTTATTTAGAGATACTTATGAAAAAATAAAATTGTTTAAAAAATTTACAGTAAGTTGCAAAAAGAAAGAATCCGGAAAGAATTATATAGTTTAATAACAAAAATTGTAAAAAAACGATTTTTTAGCTTTCGACACTTAAAAGTTGTATTTCGACAATTATAAATTATAGTCGGAGTATTTTCAACTTTTCAATAAAAGTCTTAAAAATTCAAGGTAGTTTTGACACTTCTGTCAATTCTTGGACAAGGGGCTAAGTAAAAATAATGGAACAAGAAAACACTTTTCCCTTCGAAACACAAAGTAGAATCCAATCATGATAAATTAATGAGTATGGGAAAGCTTGTCTTCGTAACTCAGCTCCTTGTCCCTTCGATGAGAATCTTGTAAGAGCTTTTCTGCCAAAGGCAGGCAATCTCGAGGATCAGATGCTGCGTGAATTGCACATAGATGCGTTGATGGTCGAGATAAGGTGTATTTATTGTCAGCATTGACGTTGGGTGTGAGAGAGAGGGCAGTCTTCCGGGATCGATCGACGTTTTGTGTGGCTTCGTTGGTATCCCTAGCTCTCATCGAGATCGTAGTGCACTCAAGAAAATGGGATAAGAGGGGTCCATTTGTAAGAGCAAAGGTGGCGACTCACATCGACAGGTGGATAAGGGCAATTTGAGGAACTATTTCTCTTTCGCGTTTCCTCAATTTTGCTTTTTTATCATTCGACGCTTCAAAGAATGATAGTTGAATCACATAAAGATTCCACTAAAAGAATTTATGTCGAAAAGATAATAAATATTGAAACTTTATTTTATTTTGTTATATCAATTATTATTATTAATCACGTTTAAATGAGAAGTGTAAGTTAGGATTCACGCACGAGAGAAGAAGTAAAGATTCTCTGTGATTTCTTTTAATACGTTTATTTGAAATTCTTAAATTAAAGTAAATGCAAATTATATAAATATAAAAATTGACATAAATAATACTATGCAGGTCTTCTCTATTTAATAAAATTAACAATTAAACAAAATAATGCAAATATTAATCAGTGAGGAGATTGTATTGACCTAAAGCCAACTACATTAATCAACATTTTCTACGAAATGCAAATATTGCTCACGGACAAATATTGCTTACAATATTGCTCACGATGTTTAATTTCTTTATTTAACTATGAGGGAACTTCCTGAGTTCCTAAAATTAGATAAAATTTCTCTCTATCAATATTCTCTCTAATCTATTTCTATTATTAATAAAATTAATAATTAAACAAAATAATACACAATTGCTAACGAAGCCTAATTTCTTTGTTTAACTATGAGGGAACTTCCTGAGTCCATAAAATTATATCAAATTTCTCTTTATAAATATTCTTTATAATTTATTTCTCTCTTTTAAAAAAAAATAAATCTCTCTCTCTCTCTCTTACGTAGTATTCTCTAATACCTAACCTAAATACAATTTTATTTGCTTATTCTTTCTATGCGCTAATTATCATGCGATACTCAGCATTTTATTACATTCTCATCATATGAGAAGGTATTAGATTTGTGTAAAATTTGACTCCCCCCATTTTTGTCAAATGTCGACGTTTTGAGACCCGCTGAACCCAAAAAGGTGGTTTTTGTGAATGTGTCTGTCTGTCTGTATGTCTGTCTGTAGATTTTTTTTCTTGTTAGCACGATAACTTTCGATAGAATTGACAGATTGGATTGGCCTTTGGTATACTCTTTTAGTGTCCTAAAATGAAGGACAAGTTCGTTAGCCAGCCATTTTGAGTGAAAATTCAAAAAATCACAGCATTTTGAAAATTTTTGAGACCACTTTTTTTTGCAATTTACAAATTCTATGAACGGATTTTCATAGCACCCAGAAAGAAAAACAATTTATCCTTATGACATTTTTCAATAAAATACAAATTATCAGACTTACAGCATTTTGAAAATTCAAAAAATTAAAAGAAAATGAAGATTTAAAGCCAAACGACGCAGGATATGAAAAAAAGTCAAGAAAAGAAAAACATTTTTTTTAATGCTCTACAACATAAGCACAACAACTTTTTGAATTTTTTTTTAAAATCGAAAATTTACATTTTTCCGCCAAAAAACGTGAGATACGAAAAAATATTACTGAAGCGATGGATTCATTCTGCGTTTCCGCTCGTTTCGTAAATTTTTGTGATGCAATTTTTTCTATTTATTAATTTTTTATATTATTATATATTTTAATTATATTTAATTATATATATATTAATTATTTATTAATTAATTTTTTCTAAATTATTAATTTTATAATTATGATATATGATTTGGGTACATTCATTATATGGACAGATTAGAAAATAGAAATAGCGCACTACCCGAGCAAAAGTGATTTATCATTAAAAATATCTTCGCGTGCTTGAGCAACATTTTGGTTTAATTGATCCACTTGATTCAAACTTATTGAATCATATGTTGAATTGCAATCTAATGAAATATTTTTAAATTTCTTTTGCCAATTCTTTTTTTAATATCTTCTAAAATATCTTTAGATCTTCAAACATCTATTTAAATCATTTGAAACCTTTCGTTATTTATATATATATAATTATTATTATTATTTCATTTATTTAATGATAGAATCTAACATCTACTTTAGGACTATTTTACAATCCCTCAAAATTATATGAGTTTTCTCGAGTTTCTCTTTAAAAAGATAGGCATAATCTAAATTTGCTCAAAATATTTTGCAATGTCTTAGAATATTGTTGAAATCTAAAAATTTGTCTCCTAGGACTTCAAAATTAACTCTATTTCAAAAGGTATAATAAATATCTATCCCCACAATTTAGAAAATCTATTATTTCCTATTTCACACTATCTTTAAATTTTTTGAATTTTGGAAAATTAACTTAATTCTATGTAAAGTTAAAAATTTTTCGAAGTTTAGTGAAATTCAAGTTACATAAAAATGTAAATACATAAAAAGGTAGAAGCGTAAAAAGGTAAAAGTTAAATAAGTGAAGGTTTTTGAAATAACTTTAATTCTAGCTTTTTGAGCAGGCATGACCTGCACAGTCATACAAATAATTTTAACGCCCTTCTATAATAATTAAAGATGACCAAATTGATTTTATTTTATAAAGAAAATCTATACCGTAAAATTGGCAGAAATGCTCCTTTAAGTAATTTATTATTTCTTAAAATTACAAATCGATATATTTATTATTATTTATTGATCATTTATAATTTTAATAATATATTGTTTTCAAATTTTGTTCCTGATTTTTTATACGGCGTAGAAAAATATATCTAAATTACAGAAAATCTAAATTACAAGAACCATTGAAATTTACATGAGACTGTTGTCTTTAAATAAGATTTTTTATTTATACAACTTCAAAATGCTTCTAATGTTATTTCAAAAATCCATATTATGCACTGGAAATTCGTTAAATACTTTGAAAGCTTTTTGAACAATCTCTACATGGATTCTATAAAATATGTTCTTTTTTAAAGAATTTAATTACTTTTAATTAGAAAAATTATTTAATTTGTGTTTTTAAAATGGATCTTTCTTCATAAACATCATGATTACTAAAAAATAAATAAGTATCTAAATAATTCGGGTTTTTGACGTCTTAATTTTAAAAAAATTGAAAATACGTTCCTTGAACGAATTTCTTTATCCTAAAATGATGAGACCAACTTTGCTTAGAATAAATCCACTGGACACAAAATTTCCAGGTCTGTGACTCATATGAGAAGACATATTTTATTTAAAATTATTAGTGTACGAGTAGAAATATAAAATTTGAAATGACATAACTCATAACTTCACACACGATTCTCAAAAGTTTGATAACAATGTCTTTACTTTAAAGAAGGTCATGGATATACAAAAAAAATTCGTATAATGTTTTAACTTATTAAATAAATAAGTGTTTAGAAAATCACGATTTCAAATTTTAGTCTACCATACTGCTCGTTTTATGTATCAAACTCAATTAAATTTTCTATAAATATTTTTAAAAATTCTTCAGAATGTCGTTCCAATAAAGAAAAATTAGTACTATTAATTTATATTCATACAACTTTTTATATATTTATTATAATCTAATAACCAAAAATGGATTAAGTAATTTGAAACAAATCGAATCGAAACATTTGCTCATGCGTATCAAGTATTTTGAAACACGAAACTGACATAACAAAAAACTGTATGAAACCAAAAAATCTAAGAACGAAAACATCCGAATACGCGAGTGAAATTTAAACACCTCAATGTGGTCAGAATAAAGAAATGAATCCATCGTACTTTTTTATGGTTATTAATTTATTATTTTGATGATTTAATATAATTTTAATATTTACTAACCTAAATATTGTTAACTTTTCGCTGAAGCTGATTACACCGAGTGGAATAATTATAAATTAAACGAGCATATAATAAGCTGGCCTTTCGCTCCAATGCTATCCCCTCTCCATTTATGTTTAACTTACAAAATAAAACGATAATACAAGTAATACTAAAAGTAACTTGTTCAGTATCAGTTTTGTTTTTTTCCATATATATCCAGGTGAATATGAGTTTATTCAGTGTCACATATGAAAAGCTAAAAGATGTTGAATAATAAAACCAAGCAAGTTAAATGTTTTCGAATGTTGAAAGTCCAATTTGTAATATGCGAAAATATGTCGCAAATTTGTATATGAGGGTCTATAAATTATTTTGCACGTTGTCATATGCTGGTAATACAACACTTGGAAAGATAAAAAAGAGTTAAATTAAACGTGCATTTACAGTAGACAGTATTTTTTCCTCGTGTAGCTTTGATGAAAATCCAATTGCGACGAAACTTTGAATTCGATATATGCAATTTTTTCTTAAAGATGAAAATCATTTTATTAATGACAATTATCGCTATTGATAGTGTTTTTGTGTTTGTCTATTGCTCACCTCCGGATCCTGCAAAGAAAATTGTAAGTTAATCAAATTAATAAATTTGAGAATCATGTGAGAAATCATGTGAGAAAGAATATATATTGGGAAACGAAATTTTTTTTTCTACACATTATATTTTTACAGAAAAACATAGTTGAAGATAACGGTTATTCTTTTGAAGAACATTTTGCTACAACGGAAGATGGTTACATTCTTACAATATATCGCGTATTTAAAAGTCGAAATATATCGCAAATAGAAAAACCAGTAGCACTTTGCGTTCACGGTATCATGGGAAGTTCAGTTGATTGGGTCCTTACTGGGCCAAAAATATCAATTGGTAAAAATATATAAAAATATTATAATCATATGTAGAAGTAATATACATGCTAAATAATAATACGTGCTCAATATATATTTTTATTTAAATTTTTAAATATTGATTTGTTTTGCAGCTTTTCTTTTAGCTGATTCAGGCTATGACGTATGGTTATTTAATGCTCGTGGAGTCACTAATTCAAAAAAACATGTAACCTATTTGGAAACAAGTTATCAATTCTGGAATTTTAGGTAAAGGACTTTTAGAAATTTCTTTTAAAAGTAGAGACCTGAGGAAAAATATTATATATTGTTTATCCAAAAGATACATTTTATGAAATTTCTGTTGGATTCACAATAGTGCGTAAATTTAATAAAACACAAATTTACTTAAAATTAAAAGTAGAAAAAAAAATATGTAAAAATGTTTTCATATTTATAAATAAAAGTGGCCATGAGATTGGATTCTACGATTTGCCAGCGACAGTGGACTATGTTTTGAAAAATACTGGACATTCTGATCTTTTTTATGTGGGTTTCTCACAAGGTGGTGGAATATTATTTATCATGGGATCTCTAAGACCAGAATATAATAAGAAGATACGCATGGCAGCGCTTTTAGCACCAGCGGTATATCTTGGCGGCCTCGGCGGTGTTACAAACTTTGTTTTTCAATTTACTTATCCTCTTTCAGTAAGTTTTAATTTTATTAATTTTCTAGAATTTGATGAGGCTCTTCCTGCATGTGCAAAAATATTGTTTTGCAAATAAATAATTCAAAGTGAATGCTTTGATTTCCTTCAAATTATTTATTTTCATCAACATAAACTATTAATTATGTCATCATAAACTAAACTTATTAATTATTTTTTATAATAACTGTGTTTTATAATAACTCCATTCTTAATTTTTATTTATATTAGGCACTTCTAGAAAAAATTGGACATTTCGAGATTCTGTCTGCTTCATCTTTGTGGAGGGTTTTAACAAATCTTCTTTGCAATGAACATGCTATAACGCAAAGACTATGTTTTAATGCATTATATTCACTGACTGGCGATGGTACTGATCAAGAAGATCCAGTAAGAATTTAAAGACTCTGTTTAATTGAACGAAAAGAATACAAAATCACTTTTAATCATTACATTGTAATTACTTTATTCTGGTATTTTACAGTCAAGTTTAACTAAGATCTTTACATACTTCCCAGCCGGACTTTCTACTAAACAATTCTTTTATTTCGGTTTTTCAAACATCAATGCTGGTAAGTATTTGTTATCTGTTAGAAAATTGATATAAATAATCATTATTATCATTCTCATAAAACTTAGATCATTTTCGACAATACGATTATGGAAAGGTGAAAAATATGAAGGTATATAATTCACCAGAGCCACCAGAATATCCAATATACAAAACCGATATTCCGATTGCCATTTTCGAAGGTCTTAATGACCTTGTAATTAAATCTCAGGTGAGAAAATATGAACTATTGTTATCCTTAATAAATTAATATGAGGTGAGAAATGCTTCGCAAGTGACGATTTTATTTTCTTGCAGGATATTGATTTACTGGTCAAAAATGTACCTAACGTTATCTATAGAGAGATGATAACCAAGAAAAAACTCAGTCACTTAGACTTTATATACGGGCGTGATATTCGAGAACTCGCTTATTTAAAAATTTTAGATTTGTTTGAGACATATAGAAAAAATGAAACATTAAGCCGTAGTTAAGAAGAACTATTTTACCAATGCGATGTATATTTTGTTTTGTACATACGTACCAAAACAAAAGGAAATCAATAAAATTAAAGAAATTTCTGTTACTTGCGAATTTGGTATTTTAAATTTAGACTTTATCTTGAAGAATTTAAATTACTGATGTATTTCTGTTTCAATTTTTTGATGCCTCCATATCATATATCGAGCATTTGTGGACAATCTCGTGTAAATGTCTAAAATCTACTCCACGGATAGCAGATGTTTCAAACATCGATTCCTCCCTGATTTTATGACCAGACAGTCCTCAGCTCACGTCAAAGCTGGAATTGCTGGAATAATACCTCGTAAATTGAATTTCAAAACATTAAATTAATAATTGCGAATCAAATTCTACAATCAAAATAAACCTTACGCCCCAATTAAATTCTACAATCAAATTTAGTGACACTGTTAAACCATAAACGTCATAAATACTGCAGAAACAGTAAAAATATCGAAAAATAGTTTTAATTTGCAACAAGACGTAAAAAAATTGTTTAAATGTATTCAGATTACTAATTAAAGAAAAATATAAAAGTATCTTCGATGACCTGCATTTGGCATAATGATTTCAATTTATCGTTACTGGAGCAGAGACTGCGACCTCTTCAAGATGCCATAGTTTATCCGAAACCACATTCGTGTTCTGCAGAAAATGGTTTGAACCATTTACAAACCCTTAAGGATCTGAGACTTACAGCTTACTCAGTTACCAATATCTTCAACATCTTCGCTGTTCCTCTTATTTTCCTTTTTACAAAACAATCGAACTCGATCTGAAATTTCCCCTCTTATTCTCCAGAGCTTCCGTGCAATTTCCAATAAAATTCTTGGAGCTGTCGATGAGCGCAGGCTGGATAGTCTCATCGACACAAAAGCGAATGAAAACCATTTTCAATACAGATAGACCGTCTTTCACTTCTCATTCGTAGTAGAAGTAGCTTCATCCAGAGGTGAAACAGGTGGGGATTGGCTGAAACAATTCGATTCTAAAAAATATATACACAGCTGGAATTTTTTGCCACTGTTGCTCTTCCGATTCAAATAAAGCATAAAACATTCTAGTGAAGGAAATACATTTACCGTTCGATTTTCGAGAGGAATACGTGGAAAAAGTAATATTTTATATCTGTTGAGATAATAATCGGAATTTCTATGCATAAAAATGCAATTTTTTATTTATTTATGATTTTTATACGTATAAAATTTGCTTAACTTTGATGTCCCCGGCACTTCATACTAGCTTGAAAATAAAAAATAACTTTCGCTTATCAGAAAATGCAAAAACAAGTCTCAACGGTTGAAAAAATGCTAAATTTCCACTTTTTGGAAAAAGTGTCCAATGAAATAAATCAGGGCTTTTTCGATAATTAAACATTTCTATTTTTCTTTGCTACGGATGTTTGATAAGTGTCTTTGTTACAAAAAAATGTTTTCCAGACCGCAGGATCAATTAAAATGTCAGTAAGCCTAGAAAAAAGTTACAAGTATAGAAAAAATGAGAATTTTCCACTTTTTGGAAAAAGTGGTCATTGAAACAAAAACAGGGCTCTCAATAATTAAATATTTACCCTCTTATTTACTTCGGATGTTTGATAAGCGTCTCTGTTTAAAAAAAAACCTTTACCGTCCAGCAGAATCAATTAAAAATGTCAGTAAACCTAGAAAAAAACAACAAGTATAGAAAAAATGAGAATTTTCCACTTTTTGGAATTAGGGCTTTCTCAGTTCTCTGAAATTTCCCCCTTTTCTTTGTGGGGGATGTTTGCTTAGAGTCTCCTTACTACAAAAAATCCTTTGCTGGCCAGCAAGATCAATAAAAATGCCAGCAAATCTTAAAAAATGCAACAAGTGTAGCAAAAATGCCAATTTTCCACTTTTTGGAAAATGTGGCCTTTGAAATAAAATCAGGGCTGTCTCAATAATCGGAAATTTACCCCTTTTCTTTGCGGGGGATGCTTGCTTAGAGTCTCCTTGTCACAAAAAATCTTTGCCAGACAGCAGAATCAATTAAAAATATCAGTTAACTTAAAAAAAGCAACAACAGTTGCAAAAATGAAAAATTTCCACTTTTTGGAAAAAGTGGATAATGAAATAAAATCAGGGCTTTCTCAACAGTTAAATATTTTTCATTGTGGTAGATGTTTTTTCTTGTTACAAAAAAACATTTACCGGGCCACAGGATCAATTAAAAATATCAGTAAATTCAGAAAAAAAGCAACAACGGACACAAGAATGCCAAATTTCCACTTTTTGGAAACAGTGGCCAATGAAATAAAATCAGGGCTTTGTATACGTACCAAATAGAACAGTAAAGGATCTTTTAAAGACCAAAATAAGTCTTTAAAAATTTAAACTGAATGATAATTAGGACTTTTCTCTAAGAAGAAGGAAATAACACAAATACCTATCTGTGTATTTTTACACATTGCATAGTAAATCCCAGATATATTTTTTATCTCAAGTTGGATAACAACATTGCAAACAATTGACAACTATAATTATCCAGCGTTGGATAATTTTTATCCGACGGATAATTGTAATATTCGGTCGGATAATATTGTCGGATTAATATTGTAGTTTACAATTGTTTGCAACGTTTTTATCAAAATTCAGATAAAAAATATATCTGGGATTTACTGTGTGTAAATCTGTTACTATTTTTAGGTAAACATTTATGACCTAAATTATTTTTTTCTAAAGTACTCCTAAGTTTCTTTTTAAAAATTCGTTAAGAATAGTTTTGGGTTTACTCTCCTTGATTTTATAAAAATCAACGTAAAGGTTTGTTCAATTTTGAAGTTAACTGCACGGAGAATACATCTTTAATGGTTGAAGTTGTTCAAAAATAATTTTTTAAGCAAGAAATTTTATAAATTAATAACTATATTTGATAATAATTTATTTATTTTTAAAAATAGGATGAGGTCAAATTGTAGAGAATCTTTTTGCAGAGAAAATAAGCTATCATTCATTAAAATATTATTTTTAAAAATTTTGTGAAAAGCGATAAGAAAAAAATTTCGGTCGAAAATAAAATGTTTTTAATAAATAATTTTTGAATACTTCAAATTTTTGTTATGAAAAATAATCTGTTCTCGTTTAAACAACACCATCAATAATAATATTGCAATTCTTGAAAGTAGAATTAAATATGTTCTCCCGAGACTTTTTTTTGCGCGTCCATAATACATTAAGCATAATAAAATTGACTTTAAGAGTAATTTATAATTTAACAATCATTTCTAAGCTTATAGCTGCTCTAAATATAAGTTATGTTACAAATTTTATGAGTTTTGAAAATTAGACTAAAGGTCTGTTGCAACATGGATGCAATAATTTATATCAACGGGCGGATACGATATTTGTAATGTAAACCAAAAGGAAAGCATTTGCAATTTCTAGAAATGAGAGATGTCTACCCGCCAGTTAATTATGAGCGACTTCCACTTCACATTTTGGCATCAATATTTTATGGGTAACTAACTTCCTCTGCGGCGCGAAACGACAGCTTTTATTCGCATCGATGGTTCTCTCAGGCTTTGTCCCATTTTGTACCTGTACTACACCATATTTTCCTTCCGGTACACTTTCATAAATTCCAATTAATACTCTTTGGCTATCTCCTCGTTAGAGTGCTGCGTTACTTTTGCTACAAAATTTACGTTGTATTTCTCATGCTCGCTGTTTACGACCCAAAAACAAAAACGAATTCTCGGATTAATCTAAAACTTTGCTAGTGTATTCTAGTTTTTTTTTTAAATTTAAGTCTAAGTTTAGAAGAAGAAAGGATCTTATTTGTATTATTTTATTTAATATTTTATGAAATTAACATTGAAAAATTAATTTTAAGTCTTCCTCTTCAAGCTTAATTTGCTTCTAACTTACTTTTATTTGCAGAAAAATCGTAAAAAAAATTCCTACCAAGTGCAAGAAAGAAAAAAATCACCGAGAATCCGTGACACGAAAAATCGTGGATACATACAAAATTTTTGGATTGACTACGCAATTCTTAATGGACTTCAATGAAACTTTGCAGATTTCAAAGAAAATTCGAAGAAGTAATTTTAAAAATAAAAATTCAGCAAGAAAATCCTAAATACTTAAAATATACAATTTGTATTTTGAACTTGATCGAATTTTGCATATTAGATTTTTTTAATGATTTATGTTATTCTTTCTTTTTAGTGTAAGGGAGCGTTCAATATAATTACGTAAGGAAATACAAGAATAAATGTCCTATTTTCATCTTTCTCATATTATGGCAATTTCTATTTTTATGTTTACTGTTTTTTATGTAATTTTTATCTTTCTTACGTTTACTGTTTCTTACGCAATTACTGGAAGTTGAAATTATTTATAAATTTCTCTGACGCTTCTGGCATATTTTTCCAACAACTGCTACATTGTATTCTGAGTTTCCGATAAAAAGTAACTTTTTTGCCTAACGGTTCTTATATCTTCTCGTTTTAAGTTTATTTTGAAAAACAGTAATTTCGTAAAAATCGTTTTAAATGTGCTAGACTATCGAGACAAATGAGTCGTTAAGAATGAAAAACACGTAACTAAATAACATGCTTGAAGAGACGGTATAATAATGTATAATAAATAACATGGCCCCGAGAGCGTTCTTCGCTAGCGGTGATTCGCTGCTGCAATTCACCCAGATACCATTTACAAGTAATTCAATTATTCGGATAATATTGTATGGCCACTAACGAATTTTCAGGATTAGGTAAGCGAACTCTTTTTGCGAACGAAGCTGCATGCAAAATCGTAACGTTTCACGTCCCGCGAAGCATACCCCAAGGGTGCGAAGCACGCGAGCGAATTCTTCGCGGAAATAATCGGAGCCCATTTCCGGTCTTGCCAACTCCAAAAGACGCGTACAAAGTAATTAGTCTGATTTTACCTTCTGCACCCATTTCTCGTCAACTCGTCTGTCATGCATTTTCTCCTCTCTTTATTTGTAAATGACACTCTTTATTTTCTGTCTTTTTTATTATATTTCTCTCATCCTTTATTTTTGATCTCTTTATATTTCTGTTCCTTTTTCCTTCTCTCTGTCTCCTTCTATATTTCTCTGTTTGCTTGTCTTCCAATTTTTCATCTCTTCCTATAGTTTTTCCTCGCTCTTTATATTTATCTTTTCCCCGTTTTTATTATCTCTGTCTCTTGGTTTCTTTTTCTCGGTGCGAAACTCCTGTGCTACCCGTTTTTCTCATTATCTTGCTTTGCTACCCTCTCATTTTGCACGTAGCAGGTCTTTGAAATTTATTCAGATTCACCGAACCGTTTTGCACCAGTGTACGCCACCTGGTTCCACCGTGTGGGTGCACATACACCGTACTCTCGGAAGGAAAGAAATTCTAAAGGAATCCCGAGCACTCTTGGACTCTTCTTCTCACAAAAGATTTCACTGCTCCATTCTCATTCGACTTCTGAACTTCGACTTAGATTAACAATTTCAAGAAACTCCTATCACCTTATTTTCACAGTGAAAAAATAATGAAAACACGTTATAACTCCCTTTATTCATAGGATCTGCATTTCTTTTGTTATTCCATTTTCTGCCATATATTTAAAGAAAGTCACTATCTACATTTTTCAAAAGAAAAATCCGTGATTAGAAATTTTAATTAAATTTTGAGATAATTATATCTTAGTAATCAAAAACAACTCATAGATGAAATGGATCCAGAGTTGTTTTTCCTTTTTTCGTCCATTATTAATTTCTAATAATTATTGCAGCAACAATATTCGGTCTTACGGTCAATAATTCAAATTAAAAAACAAATAAAATATGTTAAAACAGATTTATTGTAGAAAGGTTACTCGACGTTTCAACCAACACAGCAGGTCTTTTTCAAGAGTCAAATTTAAAATATAGAATAAAAAATAAAAAAATTGAATAAAAATAAAGTTTAACAAATTTAGGTCGACAAAGGAACAAGGTTTTACAACAAAAATCTAACAACATGTAATATGATAGTTAATTGATAGAAATAATAATAAAATATAATATGAAATGTTAATGCATAATACATTGATAAATTTGGTTTATGTTCTTTATTTCAGATTTTAAATTAATTGAAGTTTTAATATTTTTATTAATGTAGATAGATTCAATGATTTTTCTACTAAAGTATCATTTTTCATAGATAAAATTTTAATATTATCAAAGTCAAAAAAAGATCAAATTTCCATGAATGTTGTGACAAACCTGTATTTAAATTACCAATTCTGCAATCTCTTTTATGTTCATAAATTATATTTTTTAGTCTCCTGCCAGTTTCACCGATGTTGAGTTTATTACAACCTCTGCATTTAATGAGATAAACAACATTAGATAAATTTTCTATTCTGTCAGAATCTTTTTTGTTAATTAACAGATTTTCTAAAGTGTGGTTATTCTTAAAACAAACATTTATATTTTATATTGCTTTCTCATAGAGGAAGCTTTGTATCGATGAAAATTTTCGATTTCAATTTTTCGGCATTTCTCGACATAATTCGACTTCAGGAGTCCGAAAATGAGGTTTTAAAAACATGTCCGCGTGTGTGTATGTCATAATTACTTTTTCCGTAATAACTCAAAAACCATTTGAGCTAGGGTCACGAAATTTGGTGGAATTGTAGTTCCAAATGATGCCCATAATTGATAAAGTTTACAGTCGGATCAGGTAAGGAGAAACATTTTTTTTTAATTTGAAATTTTCTCAAAAATCTTTTCAGATGTGAATTTTTTTCAATTTTGATTATATTGATAAAAAAAAATTTGTACGTAGAGTTTGATGAAATACATATTTTTTAATGCAAAAGAAATAGATTGGCTTAGTCAATTTCTTGATATTTCAAAAACTTAAGTCGAAAAATTCGAAATTTTCAATAATTTTTATCTCAGATTTGAAGGTAATATTTTTTTCAAGATCTCCTTAGTCTTTCAAAAAGGCTTTGGACATATAGTAAGGTAACTTTTAAATCAGTTTTTTTGTAATTATCTGACCATTTCTTTTTTTGTCTATAATGGAAGTCTTGTATATCTCATGAATACGTTCTTTAATGACATTATATCTTGAGTGATCTTTGTACGCAGAGATTTTCAAAAAATAGTTATTGATAACAGGGATCACAATTAGTCCCTTACACCTCTTTTTCCCCTCTTTTTTTCAAGATCCCCTAAAATCCCTATTTTTGGGAATTTTTCCCTTTTTCCCTTTTTTAATTCAAATTTTTGATTAATTTTCAAATAATTATAATAAATAGAAGCTTAGGACATTCAAAAACGCGTGCCACAGTATTAAAACTTTAGAGATTCAGAGTCTTCTAGAATCTTCTAGAAACTTGAAAACTTTTTCCAAATTTTGTAAAATATTCTAGACTGACTTCAAATCTTCAGGACTCTTTCAATGTCTTACAAAATTTTTCATAATCAAATCTTCTAAACTCTTCCATAACCATCTAATATCTTCTGGATTTTGTAGAATATTTTCTAGAATCTTTTCTTTCTGGGTTTTTCTGTAATCTTATAAAATCTCCCAAAATTCTTTAATATTTTTTAAAATATACTAGACTGTTCCAGAATCTTCTAGACTCCTCCAGAATTTCGCAGAATCTTTTAGAACCTTCTATAATCTGCAAAAGACTCGAATAAGCCTCAAGAATGTTCTAGACTCTTTTCAGATTCGTCCTAAAATTATCTAGACTTTTCGAAACACTTCAAAAAATAGCCTAAAAGAGACTAAAAGATAGAAGTTTAGAGTAGAATTTAAAAGATTTTTGAGGATTCTAAAAGATTCTAGAATATTTTGAGAAATTATAATAGCTTTTGGGTTTTTTTTGGAAGACTTTGGAACTCTGAAAAACTCTGAATATCTTCGTAAGAGCTTAAAAAAATTCTGAGAAATTGTAGAAGATTCTAGATAATGCTAGAGGGTTTTAGAAGATTCTGGAAGAATTAGGAAGTCGCTGGAAGATTCTAAAACATAAAATATCTTGACGATTCTAGAGGATTTTGAAGTAATTTAGATTTAACGAATCTGCAAAGACATGGAAAATTAAAAATATTCTAGAAAATTCTAAAAGATGGTCAAAAAATCCACAAGATTTCATGAAGAAGTTTAGAAAACTCTAGAGAGTTTCCAAGGTTGTGAAAGTCTAGTTTGTGGAGTATTTTATTAGATTCTAGACAAGGATGAGGACGTTTTTTTTGACAAAATTTAGTAAACCTATTTTAGACTTTTGTTGTGAGGGTTAATTCTAAAATTTTATAAACATGATAGAAAAATTAGGTTTTGCCTTTTTCACTTGTAAAATTTTTTATCCACTTTAATTTATTGTGGTGAAACAATGGGTAACCATTACTGATTGACTTTCTTCAAACATACCGGAGTAATAAAGTTCATCGAATTTTTTTAGTTAACTTTACTTGAAAATTCTGTAACCTTTTTTTCTTCCGTTCACTCAATTCCTCTTGTGTCTTCCTTACTTTTTGCATTCTGCTCCGTTTTTTAATTCTTCCGTTAAACCTTTTTTACTTTATCGCCAAAATTCATTCTTTTGTAATTTGATAAATGCTTTATTTATTTATTTCTATTGTTCTAATATAACCTGACTTCATACAGATTATTTAATCGCTTTAATCGTAAAGAGATTATCTATAGGGCCACAGAAGACTATTAACTGTAACTGGTGAAATTTAGACACAAGAGGTTGGAGGTCGTCGAGGCGCTAGAAACTCGTCCGGAACAATGACGACCGAAATAATTACACATGAACGAAATAACCTTAAGCCCTAGGACGCGTAGATTGCACTTGCAGGACTTCCCTGGGCGCCTAGATGTACGTATAACGTGGATCTAGATTCTGGGTGGAGTGTCATGCACGGAAATACTCGCGGGGCGGGATTTACTTAACGGGTGAGTGTTAAACTGTCAGAATAATCCGCGGCCGAGAGTAATAATGGACTCAAGTGCAAATTTACCTCCATGGCATATGTACATAACACAGTCGTCAACGTAAATAATGCAAGTTTACTAACACTGCTTGCTACTCAGAACTCACCCTGCACTGCTGGGACATTATCCTTAACAAACGACATGCACAGTTTGCATGTGAAATGTCCATTGTGGTCGCTAAAAATCCACCGGTTGCTCCCAAGAGCTCCCGATTAATTCATGCACTGAAACTGACATTTTCGTGGGGTCTTAGCGTCCTTTCGTTTCATTTCTCTTTTGAAAATCGTTTTAATTTTACTCAGTTTTCTATGTGTCCAAATTCTGTGGGCACTGTTCATATTTACCAGGATTTTGATATGAATCTTTTTTTTGCAAGTACTTTTACGAGAAATTCAAAATTTTTAAATCTTTTTCATGATTTATTAAATCAAGGAAAGTATACCCATTGTTAGTTGCAACAAGTTTTAGAAGAGAAACCAATAAAACGTACTTTTTAAACAACTGTTTGGGTCATAATAATTATAAACAATTATTGTTTATTCAAAAATAGTTATTTGAATTGTTGTAAAAAGTAGTAAATTTTAATTCAATTTTAATTATATTATCAACACCGCATTTTATAAAGAATCTTTCGTAGAAGATTCTTTATAATTCTATTTTACATATTTTTACATTCTCATCATATGAGAAGGTATTGGTTTTTTTACTATATTTTGCAATTTGTGTACATTCATATTGAATATACCACTTTGTCGATATGGAGTTATGCATAGGACCATATTCCCAGATAAATTCTCACCATTTAACAAAAAATCGAACCCTCTAGCTTCAAAAATGAGAATGTGAGTAGAGTTCGAAAATTCTCGGTAATTTATTTTTTATCCTTTTCTTCCCTACAGCGCTATCTTTTTCTAGACCAAGATAGCGCCATCTTTTTCTAGACAAAGATGGTACTACAGACAAGAAAAGGATGAAAAATAAATTACCGAGAATTTCGAACTCTAGATATGAGACACTTTCAAAGTTCGAATTCTGCGAACCAGCATTTCGAGAAAATCGCAATTGAAGTTTTAATTGAAAAAAAAATTAAATTCCAGTTCAAAGTTAACGAGATTTTGTTTCAAAAATCTCAGTAACAACTTTGAGATTAATATAAGGCAGTATTTTTATATTTTAACTTTTAAAATAATGATCAAATATCCGTTTCTGTTATAATCGAAAAGTGGTCTGTTTTGGGGAGTTCTAGTTTGAAGTTATAGAGTGAAATTTGGAATCGTCTTCTTAATAAAATTACAAACAAATAAAACTAAAGAAGAACCTTAAAGGTTAAATAATGAAAAAAGTCATCGCACGAAAATTTCAATTTAACCCGCAACTTTTATAAAGTACATTTCTACAACTTTTCGACCATTTTTCCCAAGAAAGTGTACTTCAATGAACTAATAGTTTCTAAAAATAGTCCACGTCTTAACAATTTCATAAATGTTATTGTGAAAAACTCTGAAAAATTTGTAGTTATGTGAAAAAACTGACCCAACCTAACTTTTGTAAAATACAGGTTTTGTTAAATTTTTTTCACTTCCTTTCGCTTCTGAGACATGTTCCTAGTATCAGATGATTAAGCAAAGATTAGAGCATCATCCTACATTGATAACCAAAAATCGTCAATTTCTGCACTCAATTATAAAAAAGCAAATATCTCGGAAACTGGAATAGACAAAGTGGGCTGTTTCAATATGGACGTACACATTTAGTGAATTTTTTAATTTGTATTATGACTAACTGTACAATTTTTTCTTTAATTTTGATATAGCAATATAAAGATTCGGTTAATTTTGATCTCGACTGTGCGGAGTCAAAATCCTTAAGAAATGTCACTTGGAAATTTTTAGCCAATCGAATATTCATTTGTAGGGCTGGATTTTAAAGTTTTGTTTTCTTACTTTAATTAAAGCGATCAGTTGTTAAAAATACTTTTGAAAAATTGAAATTATTAATGCAATGCTATTTATTTGTTGTAAATATATGTTAGTAAAAGTTTTGCATCTTGAAAGCTGCCTCATCTTAAAAAACTTCCTCTATCAAAAAACACCACCTGCATGCAACGACTTAAAATCTTTGTTTTCCACGCACAGTGTTCGTTATAAAACCAAGTGGATTTGCGAGCGACGCCAGAGGGTAAAAACGTTATCAGAAGCTTCTTCCCAAGGGATGCAAGGAACCCACGAGTTTGCAGATGTTTACTGAAAGCCCCAACCCAATGGGCGGCTAACCCGTGAGCGCCTTACAGTAAATGAATTAAATTCACCCCTCCCTCAGACCCTCTATAAACTGGACCAGTTCATCCTCGCTCTCGTGAATCCAGCAATCACACGAGTCTTCAAAATAGAAATAATACACATGAGGATTCGATAATGTTTGCCATGACCTCATACAAACAAGACGCGCTTGTGGTCCCACGCAACCCAACTGGGAAAGTTATCTCTCACACGCGCGGCCCGTATTCATCCCCAAACAGTAAATGAATTTATTGCCTGTCACTATGACACGTGTGCCACTTTGCCAAGAATTACTTTAATACTTTTAATTATTATTAATGACCTTTTGTCATTTTTCCCATTTTTCGAATATAACTTGTCGAACATAATTCAATATTTATGATATATGCAACCAAATTATGATGGACTATAAATTCCTCTCTGACTACAGTGTTGCAGAAATTGTCTATAAATTCAATCCCGGTTGGAAATCATATTTAAGGGAATTATTAGTAACAGAGACTCTAAAAGAACCTACCAATTAACCTTTTCCAATTATAAAGATTTAGATTATCCAGTTTTAATAATAATTGTATGCTTCCTTTCCAGGTGGAAAAATTATGCATAATGACCTATCGATAGTCAATATGAAAAAAATTATGCATATGGGCATTTCCGTGATACTTTTAACTTTTGGACTGTCGATTTAGTGGAGTATAAATTACGAAGCACTTGCAAATATTTTGCATACTTTTAATTTGAGTCTTAATTAACACATATTTAGTAGTATACAATGCCGCTGAGGATATTCCTACTCAATAATTCTCTTTTTTTTTGTTCTTTATAGGTATTGTGTTTATGTATGCCAAATAAAGGTTTTATATTTATCACTAAATTAAAAGCATCTATTTTTTATATAAATTTTATACATTTGTACATTTACCTTTCAGTTTCCAATGGGGTGTTTTGGATATTTTACATTCTTTCATTGTCTCTCCCTTTCCATTTTCCATTGTAAAATTGAAAAAATCGACAAAAAGATAATTGAGTGACATCCTCTGAATACTCTGAAGAATTTTATATGGTTGAAAGAACATATAAATATTGTTGTTTTTGATCGATAACTGATTTACGGCAACATTCACTATGTTTAATTTTTATTTTTCTTACACAAGCGATTCTTAACACGAGCGACAAACGTGATAAAACATCCTCAAAAACATAAAATTATCGAATATTTACGAGCAAATTTCCCAGAAATTTTTTTCAGTTAAAATCAATGTGTGTACCAAAATTTGTGCCAATTAAATGTCTCTACGAAATCACTAGCAACATTTTCACTTGTAGATCGAGTAAGGCTTCATGCATTATTCAATTAATACGTTACAGAATTAAAATTTAATCTCTGTAAATATAACACTTACTGATGGTTTGAAAATGATGTGCCTAAAACAGTAAGACTAAATAGGAACATTTTTCAGTGATAATTTAAAAAAATTCTATTATCTTACACGAGCGACAGAAAATCAGGGGAGAGACATTCAAGTACCTAAAACTTTTTTTAAGTTCATATTTTTAAAACTTTATAAATATTAATGAATTCCTCGCCTTTTTCTTAAGTTATGATCTTTATAAGAAGTTTTTATCTGTCAAAATTCAAATTGTATAAAAAATGGTAGATGGTAAAAATGGTATCAAAAATCATAGAAACTGCACGAGAGGACAAATTGGAATGTCAACATATCGCATATTTAATGTCTTTATATTATCTTATTATTAATTATTGCTAAATTATAATTTGTGCCCAATGTCAATTTTAATGTTCTTAAACGTATTCTGAAAGTAGAAAGGTTTTTCTTTTTTTCAAAATCAATATAAAACGTAAAAGTTGGGAATAAAAGGGACGTAAAAGGGACGTAAAAGTTGAAAGTACTACGAAAATGCCCATATACATTATACAATAAATCTGAAGGTATCAAAATGTCGTAAACAGTTGAAAACTAGTTGTCATTTGTTTGCGATATTTTGGTACCTTCAGATTTATTACATAAGGATAATTTTTTGCACAGTGACTATCGATAGTTCATTATGCGTAAATTATGCACAATTTTTCCACCTGGCTTAAATAAAGGATACCAATAAAGAATAATTTTAAAAATATAATTTAATTTAACATAATTTAATTTTAAATATAGTTTTAAATTTCAAGTTTAAATTTAATTTCAAATATAGATTTAAATTTCAAGTTTTATTTTAATTATTTTTAATTTTAGATTTATTACATATGAATAATACTGGCATAATTTTTTGCACAGTGACTATCGATAGTTCATTATGCGTAAATTATGCATAATTTTTCCACTTGGCTTAAATAAAGGATAGCAATAAAGAATAATTTCTCTCTGTAAAAATATATTCTTTGAAGCTGGCATGTTTTTAATTCGTATTCACTGAAACTGACATTCTTTTTTTTATCAAGATTACATTCGTTTGCTCTTGATAAAAACCTTTCTTTTGTCCAGAGGTTCGAGAAAGAGATAATTAAAAAATGGGAAATGTGTCCAGATTCGAGAGAACGACGAAATGCGACGAAATAAAGGCGATTAAAGTTAACACGTTCATCTCGTTCGGCTGCGAAGGGCGAAATATCGAATTATAACTCGACATTCTGCGACGAAATAATATTCATCCTCGGAAATGTGATTCATTGGGGACATTTTATTACCTGCTGGCATGACCTGCTTGAAAGTTCTCGAACTCTTTCCCACTCTTGGAGCAAGCGTCGTTGAAATTTAATATTAAATTGGAATTAGCCACGAAATCGATGGAATTTCAAGTGAAGTGGCCAGCAGGCACAGTTTATTCTTTTCGGTCCGTAGGATACATGGTATCTTTTATGGAAAATTGAGCCATAAAAAAAAATTATTTTTTTCTGTAGAAAACGTTAGGTAGATTTTTTTACATTAGTTTTTCTATAAAGTTTCTTTAAAGAATAAAAATTATTTTGAAATTTTAGAGATCTGCCGGTTTTAAAAGAATGTTTTAACAAATTTCATATTAATATACTAACTAATATAATTCTGATCATTTCAAATATTTCCCAATATACATTATTCCAAATTAGAGTTTTTTTAAACACAAACCTTTGATAGACAAACAAACTTTTGGAACTAAATTTGATAAAATTTTATAATTAATAAAAAATTTCCTTCAAATTTAAGAACAAAAAATCTGAATCCCTCGTATAATTTGACTATTTTTCTTTAAAATTAGCGAATAAAAATATAAATGATTGGAATATGCCTTAAAGACAAGTGTTTATTTTAAAAATTCTGATTAGATTTTTTAAAATACATGTGATCAGGAATTGGGGCAGGATCAGAAATTGGGACATCTATCTTATTTAACATATTTTATTTTAAAACGTAAAATTGTTAGTTCAAAATTATTTGCAAATATTTTCTACTAGGTCTTCATCTTTAATTTTTGATTTTATTTTAATTTTAATATCTTTAATTTTGGCATATCTTTTGTAAATACTACACTTTTCGCCAATTCTCTGACCAACAAGTTGCAATTTGCACCCTACAAAATTTCTTCTGTTCTCGCCATTATTTTCGTTTAAACTCCTTTCTCTTTTTTCCTCAAATGCAGTACCTAACCTTTGACTTTCAGCATCTCCTTTTCGTTTCCTTCATCCTTGCTTTGAATATCTTCGTTTCCACGCCAAAAGAGAAGTTTTTCGGTGGTGTGGGCGATCTTTTAGGTTAATCAGAGACCGCCAGTGCCAGACATCTTGAGTTCAGCTTGAGAAAGGTAAAGGGTGCAAGGGAAGGAGAAAGAATGATGAGAGGGTTGGAAAAAGCAGAAGCAGAAGAAGAAGAAGAAGGGCGAAGGGGAATGCCTTGAGAAAGGCAAAGGTAAAAGTGGATGATACGTAGGTCACGTAGTCGACCCGCAGAATCTAGGGGGTTGAAACCTAAAGAAGAACATAAAAGCCGCCTAGCTCAACCGACAAAATAAAACCCATGAAACTTTATTACACAATCGAATTAGTCACTTTATCTTCCTTCTTCTCCATCACTCTTGTTTGCTCTGTATCAAGCGATAATTCTATTTCGTGAGGATACAATATATTGTCCGGGAAATCCAGATTTTCTTGTTCAAACATTCTGTCTCGTTGTTATTAGTAGAGATTTTGTGATTTTAATTCTTATTCAAAAGATTGTATTGGAAAAATTTTGTTTTACTTCAAAAGTAAAAAAAACTGAACAATGTTCGTTGCAAAAAATGTTCTAAATTTCTAAAATATCTTATTAAATGATAAAAATATTAGTAGATATATTGTTATATTATTTTTATGTTTTAGAAAGATCTTAATTTTCCAAAAGTTCTCAATTTTTACAAATTATATGTAGTTGGTAAAATTGGCTTTAGGGTCCAAAAAAAAATCAGTATGTCATTGAATCAGACGTTTCGGCCTCAAACATAGGCCCTAAAGCCAATTTTATCAACAACGTTTAATTAATATTTTAATCGAGAGTCGATATAAGTCTTTTTCAACATCTAAATTTTGGTTTACCTATCACTGTTCAAAATAATTAAAATTTTTACCAGTAAAATGTGAACAAAAAATTAAGATCTTTTTAAAATATAAGAATAGTATAACAATCTACTCTATATCTACTAATATTTTTAGCAATTAAGATATGTTAGTAGATGCACAAAAATTTTGATTTTAATACATTATACATTTCAAAATAATTGAAATTTTGAACAGTGAAATGTAAATAAAAATTAAGGTCTTTCTAAAATACTAATAATACTGTTCGTCAACCTATAATCTTAATTAGAAAAAAAAAATACTATTTTTATACTTGAAAAGGAACAGTAGGACGTTCATTAGTTAGCAGCCTTCAATTTCAAAAGATTTTTTAACCAATTTTTAGCCCAATTGCATAATATGGTCCAATTATAATTGCAATTTTAAATTAAATAATATTATGAGTTATTTACGCGAAAAAAGTTCATAAAGTTTTAAATTATATTCTACTATTCTATTTTAAATTCTATTCTCTCGGTGGGCGTTAGATTCCTGGGAAATTTTATAAAGTTATCCTGTTTTGAAGCTTTTTTCTCGATTTTTCTCGGAACCTCTAAATAATACTCGAACGAGCTAAAAATGGATGATTATCTTATCATTTAACCTCTCGAAATTAGGAGGAGGAAATTCAGTATTTCAAAACTTCGAAAATAAGGCACACCACAGGCAATTACATTTCTTCGACAAACTCTCAGTGAATACTTCACAGAATTCACTGTCTTATTCATTTTATTAAAAATTATGACATTACTTTGACATGTTGCAAATTAGGATCACTATTTCAGGAAAATTTGCGATAAGTAATTCAGTTATCTTTTATTTCTGAAAGATCCCGGGAACGTGGTATTCAGTTTTACGTCAATCTCCAAAATGTCATTTTCTTAAAATATAAATAATATGAAACGCTAAAAGGACGTAAGTTTAATTTAAAAGGTAGCTAGTAAATTTCATACCTGTGACATTTTAACTGATTACGTAAAAGAATGGAATTATTTGTAGAATGTTTAAGCGCTTGTACCAAAGTGAATATGTGACCATTAAATTTATACTCTGTGATTTATTCGTAAATTAATAATTCTAATGAATTTTCAGAAGATCTGAAACAATGGTCGAGAAAGATATATCTTTTCTTGAAAATTTATTTGAATCATTAATTTATAAACAAATTGAAGATTATAAGTGTCCTCGTGATCATCTAGGCTTCTGTCGGCTGTGTCTTAAAATACACTTGTAAAAAGATAAGTTAGATTTTTTATGAATCTGAGAAGTCGATTTCTCATTTAAAAAAATGAAATTTAAGGTTTCCTGATGTTAATTTAAGGTTTTCTAGCTCCAGTTTTCATGATACATTATATAAAATTTAAGTTTAAAAACAAAAGCTTTGAATCCTTCGTATAATTTGATTAATTTTCTATCAAATGAGCGTATAGAAGAGATAAATTGTTGAAAAATGCCTTAAACCTTATATAAAAAATTCGGAATGTCCCAATTCCTGATCATCTTAATTTTAACCTAGCGTAACACCTGAACTTTCGCTCAACAAATAAGGAATGAACTGTTAAATCTGTCTAAAAAAATTAGTAGTATTGATTTTATCTAATTTTGGCCAAAATAGAGTTTTCAGAATGCATGTGATCAGGAATTGGGACATTTATCTTAGGATTAGTATTTAAAAAACATTAATTTCTGATGGGAATTCTAGGCAGTATAATTTTTTATTTAAAAATAAAGAATTTTAGAAATGATCAAATTCACTGAAATTCTTTTTTTAGGGTATCATTCTTTCTTTTCTTTTCTTATTTTCATTGACCAATCACATATCATTAATGCTTACGAACTTTATTGTATATTTTTGAATTTCAAGTTCAATGATGATCAAGTTTGAAAAAAATTTTAAATCAGTAAAAATGTTCCTTATCTCCACATGAAAAAAAATAAAATAACTAAAATTACCATTTAAATATTGAAGAAGAAATCTCGATTGGTGAAGGCAAATGAGTGGAAAACTCATATTTAATTTGTCGAAATGAGCGATGTTTCGTTGGCATGGGTTCGCCAACCTCATCAGGCATTAACAATCACTGGTTAAAACATAATTTTAACGCATCTAAGACTAGAGAGAAATGAACCCATTTTTGGTTCAACCGAACTTTTTCACTCATTTGTCTTCACCAATCGAAATTTCTTCTTAAATTAAACTATGGAAGGCGATTTTATGATTTCTTCAAAACCATTTAAATAGTTAATGAACGCATTTTTTCTGGAATTCACTCAGAGAAATGTCCTTTTGTGACAAAAGGATGTTTCTTGAAGCAAAGGAAATTTCCTCTTAAATTTAAGGTTAAGAGGATGTTCATTTGTCTCAAAAGGAATCCTTTTGCAACAAACATAAGCAAACATAGTCCTCTTGCGAGAAACTTCACTTAATCTTGAAGCGAATTCAAATTCACTTGTTTCAAGACAAAACGCGCAAGAGGACGATACTTTAGTTTCAAGACTACTTTTTCTCTGAGTGATTTTAGTAAATTTTTACTTTAGTAAATTTTACTAATAAATAATTACTACTAATTTTACTACTAATTTTTCTAATACTCAAGTATTAGAGCGTACACTTTCTGTGTAATAACGACATAATGTCGCGTAATATTCGTCATATTATGTTATATTACGTATATGTAATAACTTGTAATAGTGTGTAATGATGTGTAATATTTTCGTAATAGTGCGTAGTATAGGTATTACTCCGTACGCTTTTTAACAAGTGAATACCTCCTCGATTTTACTATTTCGCATTATACCTCGTACAACGAAAATAGCCACGCTTACGATTTTCTTTGTCCAGGTTACAATGTGAAATGATAAAATTTACTAAATTTAAGGAAAAATGCATTCAGAGTACATCTTAACTATTTAAATAGTAATTTTAGCTATTTCCTTTTTTCCGTGCAGTAAAATTTGTTATAATGATAGTACTCAATCAACAAATTATATATACATATTTAATCAGCGAACCGTCGAACATTTTTGAACATATTCTATCATCTAATGTAGAAAAATGCTCCTCTCACTCACGTCACAAACTTTTCCGATCCTCTTCAAAGTTTACATGTGTGTCTCCTCCGCTTTGGATATAAAATCCGACATTGGAGGATTATATGATTCCTAAAGTAAACACCGTTTGCGAAAGCTGGATATATTTTATATATTTTGTATATTCCAAAACCAATATGTCTTAACTCCGAGAGGGATAGAGTCGAGCCATCACTCGTCCATTGGTGCCAGGACCAGGAATTCCTCGAAGGGTGGTGACCTTTGATGGATTGCTGCGCAGCAATGCTGCTCACTGCAGTTTATTTATATATTTTTTCAATGGTTCACCCACGGTGTGATTCGTTTTTCGCTTCGGGACATTCTCACCCGCGCAAATTATGAACTCGGCTCGAGTGACATATAGTGTGCCAACGAAGGGTGGCAGTCCAATGCGTTAATCGCGCTTCGACGATTTCGTTATTTACCCGGTAGTCGTTTTGTCATCTCCCCTCGTATCGGCAGAAATGCGATTTCTTCCGCGTTGAGGATTGATAAACTGTACGTAAGTATACTGTGTGAGAAACAAATGGCCCGCGGGTCGAAGGGCGCAATTTGCCGGAGGATCGGACACATTCATATCCGACAAAAAAACGTGGCTATTCTCGCGGTCTTGGCTATTTGTCACGATGAGACTTCCTTCCCTTCTTCTCCAAATTGACAGTCGATATTCCTCGACCACTTTAGCACATAATGGCCCAGCAAGAAAATGAGATTCTTTCAGCTTCTCAGATAGACAGTTCTTTATTTAACTTTCAGAATCCAGAATTTAAGATATTTTCTGATGTTAAACAAATTTTCAGTTTAATGAACTTTGTTTTATAGGAAATCGGAAAATTACATAATTTCGTAGTCATTTAAAATTAATTTAATTTTCGTAGTCATTTAGAAACTTATATATTTAGAAACTTATATGTGACCGGGTCAGTTAAAAGGGACCTATCGTTCGAAAAAATCGATTTTCACTTTTTTGTCGATTCTGATAGAAAAAAGTACGCTCTTTTTAATGAAACAAACTGTATATTTTTAACTGCATTATTTATTTCACAAATGTACTTCAGAGAAGAACACAATAACTTAAAAGACGTAAAATAAATATCAGAAGATACAAAAAGTTGAAAAACTTTGTTTTTTATAATCAATTCTACTTCTTACGTGTTTTCTTCAATTTCACTTCTGGATCTGGCTTATCATTTTTTCTTTTCCTTGTTAAGCCATTTTGAATTTTGAAAAACATCGGATTCGAAATCAGCGATCCCGAAAATACAAGAGTAAAGACTTTCAAGCAGATCTGATGAACTTAAAAAAAGTCCGTCATATTGGATTAGCCATTTTGAATTTTTGAAAACTGACTTCAGATTCGTGATCAGCGACCCTAAAAACCCCCGAGTAACAAGATTCAAGCAAATTCGGCGAATTTTTCCAAATCTCGTCCGCCATATTGGATCCGCCATTTTGAAATTTGAAAATCTGATGCCAAATTCGTAATCAGCGACCCCAAAAACCCTCGAGTAACGAGTTTTAAGCCGTAGCAACTCGCAAGAGCATCAGTATCGATTTGTTAACTTTAATAGCCGTTTTCTTGAAAACTTGATTTCGGACGATAGGTCCCTTTTAACTGTCCCGGTCACATGTCTTGTGAAAAAGTGACTATATTTAGTTAGAAAACTTGTAGATTTGGAAATTTTTTTATTCGATCTTCTTCAGAACCCGAAAATTGATTCCGATTAGTACTTTAGTTTTTTCTGTGTCAACCTACCACAGCTAGACTCGGTTAAGTTCAACCCAAAAGTGCTTGCACATCCAGTTTCTCTTTTGTACGTGTTTCGTGTAACCGAGATGCCCCCCGGTTATTTTCAGTTAAGAAAGAAAAAAATCGTACTACGCGTTTTTGAGAAGAAAGGTTTTTTATTTTTGACAATTAAAAATCTCATTTTTCTCAAAAACGACGCAAAATGTGAATAGCAGTTCATAGTTGAAAATTGTTTCCCTTCCTAAAATCTATAAAATTAAACCTGTACCAGATGTTTATATTTTGTATTTTAACAAATTTTGCCAAAAAAATTGGAACAAACTATAAAAATTGACTAAAATAGCATATAGTTTAACGAACTTCAAAATTTTATCTAAAATCGTTTGTTTTTAGTTCAGAAATAATGTGCAAAACATGCTTTATGAAATTATTCAGGTTTCTGAGCTTCAAAGTGAAGAAAAATTTATTTCTATCTCCAAAATTGAAGAAATATTATTTCTAACGATTAAAAATCTTATTTTTCTCATAAACGAAGTAAAATATAAATAGTAGGTCATAGTTTAAAATTGAACAATTTTGAAATTGAAACAACCCTTCCTGAAATCTACGAAATTGCACCCTTACCAGATGTATATCTTGTGTATTTTAACAAAAATTTCCAAAAAAATATAAAAATAAAAAATCTATAAAAGCGACTAAAATAGCATATAGTTTAACGAACTTCAAAATTTTATCTAAAATTATTTGTTTTTAGTTCAGAAATAATGTGCAAAACATGCTTCATGAGATTATTAAGGTTTCTGAGCTTCAAAGTGAAGAAAAATTTATTTCTATCTCCAAAATTGAAGAAATATTATTTCTAACGATTAAAAATCTTATTTTTCTCGAAAACGACGCAAAATATGAATAACAGTTTATAGTTCAAACTTGTTCGGCTTCCTGAAATCTATAAAATTATACCTTTACCAGATGTTTATCTTGTATATTTCAACCAATTTTTTCAAAAAAAATAGAAAAAATCGATAAAATTGGACTAAAGTAGCATTTAGTTTAACGAACTTTAACATTTTATTTTTAATATCTTGAATATATTATTAGACATGAAGACTTTTGTAATGACAAAGAGCAAATATGTTTTTCACATTGTTTCTGACCTAAATGCAAACGTTTTTAGAAATAAAATGTTGAAATTCGTTAAACTCAATTCTATTTTAGTCGCTTTTATCAATTTTTTCTATTTTTTTTGTTTTGAAAAATTTGTTAAAATACACAAGATAAACATCTGGTGAGGGTATAAATATATAGATTTTAGGAAAGAGAACAATTTTGAACTATGAACTGCTATTACTATTTTGCGTCGTTTTCGAGAAAGAAGAGATTTTTAATCGTTAAAAACGATATTTCTTCAATTATAGAGAAAAAAACCAATTTTTCTTTATTTTGAAGCTTAGGAAACTTAATAATATCATATAACATTTCTTTACATTGCTACTAAAGTAAAAACAAACGTTTTTAAAACTAAAATGTTAAAGTTCGGTAAACTAAATGCTATTTTAGTCAATTTTTTCGATTTTTCCTATTTTTTTGAAAACATTTGTTAAAATACACAAGATAAACATTTGGTCAGGGTGTTTTATGGATTTTAGGGAGGGAAACAATTTTTTAACTATGAACTGCTATTCATATTTTGCGTCGTTTTCGAGAAAAAAGAGATTTTTCATCGTTAAAAACGATATTTCTTCAATTACAGCGATAAAAACCAATTTTTCTTTACTTTGAAGCTTAGGAAATTTAATAATATCATATAAAATTTCTTTACATTGTTACTAAAGTAAAAACAAACGTTTTTAAAACTAAAATGTTAAAATTCGGTAAACTTAGGAAGCTTAGGAAACTTAATAATATCATATAACATTTCTTTACATTGCTACTAAAGTAAAAACAAACGTTTTTAAAACTAAAATGTTAAAGTTCGGTAAACTTAGGAAGCATAGGAAACTTAATAATATCATATAACATTTCTTTACATTGCTACTAAAGTAAAAACAAACGTTTTTAAAACTAAAATGTTAAAGTTCGGTAAACTAAATGCTATTTTAGTCAATTTTTTCGATTTTTCCTATTTTTTTTAAAACATTTGTTAAAATACACAAGATAAACATTTGGTAAGGGTGTAATTTTATAGATTTTAGGGAGGGAAACAATTTTTAACTATGAACTGCTATTCATATTTTGCGTCGTTTTCGAAAAAAATGAGAGTTTTCATTGTTAAAAATGAAAAAATCTTTTTTCTCAAAAAAGATCTTTTTTCTCTTTCTTTGGGTTAAACTTAATCGAAGCTAGGTAGAAATATTAAAAATAAATATGCCACATAATTTAATTTACTGTAAAAATTATTTATTACTTTTCGTATTTCACTTGACTACTCATTGTGTATTTTCTATAGTTCTTTCAACTAGAGTTTAGACACGGGCTCTTCCTGGAACTAGAAAAAATAGTTGAAAAGTAGTAATTTTTAATAAGAATTTGATCCAGTAAAATTAATAAAAGCTCCCTATCGATAATTTATTACTTTTCTCTAAAAGTTTTCAAGAAATTTCCAAGGATTTTAAAATGTTCAAAATAAAACAAAAGTTACAATTAGAAATATAAGAAAAAGTCTTACTGCTTAAAACCGGAAATTTTACGAACCTTAAATGTAAAACACTTAATTAAGAAAAAATCATTAATCCAAATAAAGGCCCGGTTAATTGTACAATTTCATGGAATTTTCTGTGAAAAAGTAGAAACTTGACATGAAGATCTGCTGCTAAAACCGTAATTAAAGTGAGGATCGCATTACGTGAGATACCATTTGGGCAAATAATACGAAGATCGAGGTCCATTAAGGCAGATGGTACATGCATCCGCTCGTAAAAAAGCAAACCGGTGGACTTTTACCACGGTGGAAATAAAATGGGCTCTGCTTTCGGTAATAAAAACAAGATGAAAAAGAGTAGACTGTCAATTCGTTGGACCGAATGCTCAACGGGACGGTAGCACTTCTGCCGGTCTGTTACTGGTGGTATTTGTGCTGCAGCATGCTTGACGTGTGTAGGCACTTTAATTAATTAACCTACCCTCGAGTGGGAAAAACGCGTAATCTCCACCCCGATCCAGTGAAACGTGAGCTGTTTGGATAAAAAAACACAAAAAGTGAACAGAGTTGCTCATCTTGCCAGTGTCAAACCTGTATGGTATAAAAGATACAATAATGTACTTGGACAAGTGATATTTATTTTCTACCGTTCAAAATATAGGATTTTATATCTGCTCGAGAGACAATTTATTTCGTGTTTTTATGAGCCACTAGAAATACAAACTTTGACTCTTTTCTGGTGATTATGATAGCATCTAAATGTTCATATAATATATTAAGGTATGTTTGTGACTCATTTTTATGAGTCTACTTTTTACAACTTCGAATGTAATATTGAATTTCTTATCATTTTTTTAGTTATTCAGTTGATAAATTCTCACTTTACTGGATTTTATAATCTTATTTTATGTTAATTAACTAATTTACTGTTCAGAAAATTCGTTTTTCTATTACAAATGGATCTTAGTCGTCCAAGCAAATTAGTAATTAATTTTAAGAGTGATTTTCACTGATTTATCTTTTATCGAAAATAAAATTGCCCAATAATTGATTCAATTGACTTATTAAGAACATTTTGTAAAAAAATCAAGCAAAAATTATTATTTTTTATCCTGACAGATGAGATGATAAGAACCGACTCCAAGTCCTTTTTCTAAATTGGCTCTACTTTCTTTCAGTGTCTTTTCTCTTTTCGCGTGTTCTCTATTCACTTAAAATTCTCTAGAGTTTCTGAAAACAAGGCAGGTACTTTTACATGTACCTGACTATGGAGACAGTCTCATGTGTCTAAGGAACCATTTGAAAACTTAAAATTTTAAAAATATTCTCAACTTCCTTTTTCCTTGGAGACAAACTTGAAACGTCGTACAAATCCAATGCATGTTACTTTGTTCTGAGAAGTTTAAGATATAACAAAATAAATGTTTTAGGGCAATTGCCTAAGTGGATGTTTTGAATGTTTAATTAAATGAAAATTTGATGAAGCTAGCAATTACTTTTAATGATATTTTCTTTGAGAAAATGTAGTTTCGAGATGGAACAGAAGCTTTCGAATCTTAATGTTTAAGTTTCCTGTAAAACAAGTTTTCAATTTTAAACTCGAAGTAACTTTTCAATCAGAAATAACTTCGATGTAATAATTTTTAGATGTTACTATTTTCAGGAAGATTTTATTGCATGAAGAACATTAAATATACACTCGAGCTTCGGTTTCTTTCGCTCCGATATATCGCTTCCAGGAATTTTTGTCATGGGTGAAGGGTCCAAGGGAACGAGAAAGCTGAGCCGGAGCTCAGCGGAGTTGCGCAAGTACCGTAACAACAAAGTCCGCAGTAGTCTAAGCGGATAATTCCGTCGGTTCGCATCAGTTCGCTTTCAGTGTTTTGGTTATGCGTTATATATAACAATTCATAAATAATAACTCAATAAAACCTAAAATTAAAGTAAAAGTTAAATTAAACTTATATTTAAAAAATATTTGTCACTCGTCACAAAAATCAAATAGAAATAGTTCATACGGTTCTGCCATGTTTAAGTTTGAGAGACCTCCGGTTTACGCGAAGGCCATTCAGGCAACCCCCGAAAGCCGCAATAAACCGGAGCTTCAGTGTATAATATGATTGGGATTTATTGAAATAAATATTAAATTAAATTAATAGAATTAAATTTCTTTCAAAGGCTTATATAATCCCCAAGACTTTGAACTGGTGTCCATTCATCATTTTTATTGGATTATTAAAAGCAGACGAGCAACATTCTTTATCACTCAACACGTGACTGCGCATTTACAAGAAAAATCCTCGTCTTTAGTTTGTAGATAAATTATATCACTTTAGAAACCGCAGGGATCCATCATTGTCGTCCTTTCAAAAACTTTTAACCGCCGACCGACTTTACGTCACAATGGTCGAAGGATCCTTAAGTGTTGAGTACTTACTATATACATTAGATAACATCGATCATCTTCGTTTAGAAGGTGCGAAGTGTAAAATGGATTTAGATGTCTTCAGGGGATGAGAATTTAATAGGGTATTACTCCTGGATAACTAGACTCCAAGCAATGAATTTCATTTAATGTCTCACTGGGGCACATACGTGAACTCGTAAAACATACCTACATCCGAGAACAAGTTTCGCTATTTACTTTATCGATTCTCAACACCTCGCTGACTACGACACAAGGGAGAAAATTTAACAAGAAATGCGAGTTTTGCCTCAAATCCAATTCTTGTAAAGTATCTATTTAAGATTTCAATTTTAACTTTGAAATTCTTTTTTATTTTTGACTCTCGGAATACAAAATTTGTATGCTATTAGCTGATACCAAATTAAACGTTTACAGTTTAGGATCTTTTTATTTTTTAAAAATCCTAACTGCTTTGCTTCCACATTTGTAAATAAACCAATTTGTATATACACTTTTCAATTATAACTGAACAAAAAAAATTGATAAAACTTCAATTATAATAATGAATTATAACTGAATGGCTAATCGCTCTAAAAACAATTTATACTCTTCGTTCATTTTCCCTACTTTTTTAAAAAACAAAATCCTCTCAATTTCCTAAGAATACCTTCAAATTAAAATTGACTGCTTCCACATGTTTCCCTCATTCCTGTCATTCTCTGTCCTCATTAACTCCAGGACAAAAATTAATTTGAAACCACTCGATCCGAAAATAACCGAACCATTGATCGCGTCAGCTGCTCGCGTCATTATCTTATCACTTCGTTTACTTGAATTCGACATAGATACACAGAAGACACGCGCCAGGGAAAATATTATCTCTCTGTAGACGAAAGAATTTACCGAAAAGAAGGGAAAAAATAAAAAAGGCAAGAATTCCCCTTTGGAAAAGCCCGTTGGTTTGTCGATCTCTATACTCTATAGGGTGGCTCGAATGTTTGAGAAGCCTCTGACAGGGAGATAGACGAAAAGGGGGAAGAGGTGGAGGAAGAAGGTCGGTGTAAAGGACAGAAGATAAACTCCAAATTTGGCGTTATCGGCTGTCGTGAGCCTTCCCTCATGACATTAACGGCAGCCAGAAAGACAGTGTTGAGGGGTTTGTAAAGGGTGAGAAACCGCGAGGTGCAAGTGCCAATCGATAGGGTTGAGACGAAATGCATTATGGTCATCGACCTTTCTCAGCATCTGTTGCCACTTGAACGGCTTGGCACGATAACTCACGACATTTGACTCCCATTAAATTTGACTCCACCCGGAAGTCGTAACTGTCGACTGGGCGATGAAGGTCGGCAAACTAAGCTGGAGTTCGTATGAACTTATAATATCTATATCAAGTACGAAACCACCCCGAACGATATTTGAATACCAAAATCAGTATCGAGGGAGTGAACACGTTCCTTCAAATTTACGATTTGCAGACGGAATTGAAAGATACTTGATTTATTCTCTAAGTTTTAATACAGGCATCTTTCACCAAAGGATTTCAGAACTATTGTGTTCCTGTTTATTCATTTAAATGTAGAGTAAAGTTGCCTAAAGTGGACCCGTTTCCTAAAGTGGAATCCATGTATATTTTCGATTCGAGACATCCAGTATTTATTGGTGCATTCTTTCTTCAGTTTTGACCCTTGGTTAGTTTAGTAAAAATTTTTCGGTGTAAAGAAGGTCCCAAAAAAAACAACAAATTAAAAATATGTGATCGGCAACGTTTCAGACCTTATATGATCTCTTTTCAAGCTATCTAAAAGTAATAATTTATTAAAAACAACAACTTTAGTTTAAAAACATCAATACAAAAAATGATTAAATAAAACCATATATAAATAACAAAAATTTATCGAGATGTGGAATAACAAAATTTGATTAAAAAACAAGTTCGAAAAAATATATATTTTAAGGAAAACTTGAACTTCTAGTGTATATAATAAATAGTGTATAAGTTTTTTAGCAATAAAAAGTTTTACTTGAGATACACATGTTGAGAGACGATGAAAAAGAGCAACATAGGAATTATTATCTTCCTTTAATTATCAAAAAGAAATCCATCAACGTACCAGGAAAATGCATCAAAACCCACGAATAAAGATATTCATCTTGTATTTAATTAAATACATAATGAAAAAGTCCAGTTCAGCTTGTATATTAATGTTAGCGAAAGTTAACATTAAAATAACTGTGTGATTTAGAAAGAAAAACAAAAAATATTAAAGTAAGAGTTTGCTGATATAAAATTATTTAGAGGTTATGTTAAAAGAATTGCATATAAAAGTTTAAAAAATGTTATCTTACCATAAGTTGAAAGTGTAAACATCATTCAGAGTTGAGTCATTCCCTTTTATGATAGGAATATATTAAAATTTTAAATATATTAGTGAATTTAAGAGAAAAATAATAAAAAGAAGAAACAGACTTCAATTAAAAATTCGAAAATCATTTATCGTCAGTGGGTAATTGAGTGTTCTTGAAAGTACTGGGAATTGACATAAATTTAAAAAAAATGATACGATTGAAGAAGGCTGTGTAAATTGTGTGTAATTTGTAAATTTTACGTGTAAATTAAAATTTAAGAAAATGTGAAATTTAAAGATTACATAAAGAGCTGTAGAAATTAGGTAAATTGGAATCTTCAAATCTTAAGTTAACTGTCTTTTTTTCTTTTTTAATAAAATAGGATTCAATAGTTTTACGTTTATTTAAATTTTTTCCACAGCTAAAATTTTTGGGTGTGTGAAATCAAAATCGTGTCCAGTCTCAATTCTGTGTCTTTCAAGGGCAGTCATATTATCAACATTAAAATCACGACGTGTAATTTTACGTGTAAAATTACATTACAGGGTCAATGAACACATTGACCCTGTAATGTAAAGGTCTGCCTGTGTGTACAATATAACAACCATCACAATTTAGACAGTTAAACCTATAAACTACATAACTTTTTTGGAAAATGTCCAATCTGTCTTTAGGAGAAGGAAATAAAATTGAGTTAGATTTAATAGGTCTGAAAATAACTTTAATGTCATTGTTTCGCAAAATTGTAGCAAGTTTGTCTGTTATACCAGAGATATATAGAACAACTGTAAAATTATTTGAATTATTAGATTGTTTATTCCTTATTCTTTATTTTTTATTCTTTATTCCTTATATACTATTAATTCTGATATTAATTGTTCTATTAATAAGATTTAAAGGGTAACCGTTATCAATTAAAATTCTTTGTATTAATTTAGTATTCTGTGGTCTAAATTTAAATGAGGATAGTTTAATTGCTCTATCCATAAGTCCAAAAATCATTCCTCTCTTCTGTGACCAAGGATGTTGAGATAAAAAATGAAGGTACCTACTAGACCAAATTTTTTTGTGGTACCAGTTAGTAAGAAAAGTTTCATTACTAGTTCTGACTGATACATCTAAAAAGTTAAGTGTGTAGTTTATTTCATTTTCGAAATGTTTTAAAGAGTCAAAAGAGTTAAAGGTTTCTAAAACGTCATCTAATTTTGATTCTGGAATAATCATGAAAATATCATCAACATATCTTTTATAAAACGGTACTTCAAAATTTAAATTGGAAAGACAATTTCGAGAGTGTTCATGATGATGTCAGCTACCCCAGATGAGAGCGGAGACCCGATGGCTACTCCTTCCATTTGTTTGAAATTTTTACTATTAAATTTAAAAAAAGTGGATCTGAGACAAAATTCAATAGCATTTAAAAATTCATTTCTTGGTATAAAAAGATAAGGAGCAATTTCGTCCCATTTGTTTTTGATACATTGTAGAGCTAGATTAATTGGAATTAAAGGAAATAAATTAACAACATCTAAAGATACAGAAACATGTTGTTTAGGAATTTTTAATTTTAATTTTTTTTATTTTTAATTGAAGTTTGTTTCTTCTTTTTATTATTTTTCTTTTAAATTCACTACAATGTTTTAAATTTTAATATATTCCTATCAAGAAAGGGAACGACTCAACTCTGAATGATATTCAACTTTCAGTAATATGTATAAAATTTTTAAAACTTTGATATGCAATTCTTTTAACATAACCTCTAAATAATTTTATATCAGCAAACTCTTACTTTAATATTTTTTGTTTTTCTTTCTAAATCACACAGTTATTTTAATTTTAACTTTCGCTAACATTAATATACAAGCTGAACTGGACTTTTTCATTATGTATTTAATTAAATACATGTTGAATATATGTTGTTTCCCATGAACCCATCAACCCATGAATATATTCATGGGTTGATGCATTTTCTTGGTACCTTGATGGATTTCTTTTTAATAATTAAAGGAAGATAATAATTCCTATGTCGTTTTTCTTCATCGTCTCTCAACATGTGTTTTTCAGGTAAAATATTTTATTTATGACTTTTTATTCTTAAAAAATTTATACACTATTTTTTATATACAAATTCAAGTTTTCCTTAAGATATATATTTTTTCGTACTTGTTTTTTACTCAAATTTTATTATTCCACATCTCGATAAATTTTTGTTATTTATATATCGTTTTATTTAATCATTTTTTGTATTTATGTTTTTAAACTAAAGTTGTTGTTTTTAATAAATTATTACTTTTAGATGGCTTGAAAATGGACCATTAAGGTCCGAATCGTTGCCGATTACATATTTTTAATTTGTTGTTTTCTTTGGGACATTCTTTACACCGAAAAATTCTTACTAATCCAGTATTATTACTACTTACAAAAATCACTTAGTTTACCTTACAATATGTAACATATCAAATTTTGAGACCAGCGGCGGTGGAAAACTTTTTAAAATTGAAATAGAAATTTTCGATACTTTGCTATGTTAAAATGGGGAAAAATGAATCGATTTTTTTCTAGAGACCAAATAAATCATTTTGCATTTCAATTGTTTCTACTACAAAGTTTACCCAGCTCTACCAATCCGTGAGATTAAGAAGCTTAAATATCATGTTTAAACGTGAAATATTATTTTTTTTTAAATTTATTAGTAGTGTGTTAATGTGGCACTCTATTGGGTTCCTAAAGCGGCTCCTTACATTTGCATGGCAGCTTTCATTTTTCATTGAAAAACCCAGAATCTCAGGGGTTGATATGAAAGGTTACGAAACGTTTATTTTGTTTACAAAACTTATAGAAAAGGAGTGAATTTGCACATTCTATCTTCTTTACAGATTAATATTAGTAATTAATATTAATAACCTGTGTAAAATTTGATCATTAAAAAAATGTTGAAAGGTGCCTTCATTAGAGATCCCTTAAAATTCCTGCAATCTCTTTAAACTTAAGTTCATTTCAGTTACACATCAAAACGATATGGAATTTTGTAACACTTTTATTTCACTTCTATTTTCTGTGAAATTGAGCAGAAAATAAATTTTCTTTGTAAATTAGAAGTGTAACAAATCAGAAATCATCAATTTTAACTAAGTGGAAGTTCAAATGAGAAAGTATCTTTAAGCAATAGTTAAATGTAGATGGAGCTAACGAGGCTTCCGTCCCGAGGTTTTCACAATATTTGTTTTTAAAACTTTTGAGATTCTCTAATGAGTTCAAGTTGACTTACGAGCAAAGTATCTGGCAAGTCTGAAAGAGACGAGTAAAAAGGTTTGAAAAGAGATTTCTGTGAAATTTCCAGAGATATTAATGGTCTTATTTTCTATTTGTCTATTTCTGAATATACCTTCAATTATTATTTATTTATTCACCATCTTGAAGAATTGAAGAATTATCAATATTTCTCCATCTCCTTCTTAATATATTTTTAAGCTTATCTACAAGCCTTTGAGTCTCGCGTAATAAAAAATGTGCCTTTGAACCTATGAACACATTTCATCTCAACAAAAAGAAGGGTAATGATAGATTAAATTAGTCCATTATGCCAGATAATTCGGTCTATATAATCTACCAGGAAATCACGTTTACTAGCGCCACGAGTCTCGTTTCGTGTAATAAACGTCGTTTAGGGCTATATTAATATTCATTGCATTGATTCATTATCAAAGGAAACCCGACGAGTTAAGTCACACGGTTATTAAAGTTTCCAGGAACCCTTCATCAATATTATTATTTAATTCTACATCAAACTAAGTGAATTAAAAATGTGCAAATTGAAAAAAAGGAGTGACAAACTTTAAAATCTACTTTCTTGATAAAATGGCCTTTACGATGTTAAGTGGGTGTAACATTTCTCCACATCGTTGTGACAACTAACGACTTTTACGATAAGGAAACTCGTGAGAAGTGTTTCTACTGCTTTTCCACTTAACCGTCGATCATCAAATTGCACATGAGTAGAAGCACGAAAAAGCAGAACTTTAAGCGCAAGTAAATTGGATGTGTACATATACTGAGATATGTGATACATATGCATGAGGTAAATGCACACAAACATAAACATACACCTTGGCGTAATTTGCACCCACGCTACATGAGCAACCTGCACTTACTCTCTTGTAAAGAGCGAGTCGTGGCCCGTATTTATCTGGCACTCGTGACGCGATAGCGTGAAACGCTGCCACGTCAAATAGTCGGGCAATGAGCTATGCATTATTATGCCCTTGTTTCTGTCGCACTTTGCGAACCTAGAACGCGGGAGCACATGCACGACCTTGTGTAGAACCTCGTGAGTACTTTGGCACTCTGGAATTAATTTCCAACCTCTCGAGTCCCTAAAACAGGGCACAGTTCATCATGATGTATCTAAAGCATGCATCCTGCTTTGTGTAATAGGAAAGAAATGGGAAAAAAATAAAATCAAAACAGTTAATAGTGTAAGGTTGACTGAAGTGAATGCTCTAACATTTTTTAAGTCTAGCATACAGAAAAAAGTTGCAGCTACTCATATTCTTTTGCGTCTTATTTTGAGTCTTCAAAATTTGCAAATTCTTAAATTGATACTAAAAAAGGTCTAACTCTGAGTATTTTGTTTTCCTGACAAATTTTTTCAACCTGACAGTTTGTAACACCACTTTAATGGCTCTATTATTCGATTCATTTTATCTTTTGCACAAAAATATTATTAATCGTAATTTTAATAATTAAAAGGGCTCTTTAACGACTTCTACGCGTTTGATGATTAACTTAATATTGTCATGCGCTGTTTTGTATTGACATCTTCAAAGTTTAAAAAAATTAATAACAATTTTCAAAATCATATTTCGTAACATAGAATCTCATCGGCCAACTTCAACTGAATCGTAACTATGTTCATTCAACCCTCAAAATCGCGATTGTATTTAGTATTTTTCAAATAAGTATTTCTACTAAAATAGGCTCGATACCAACACGAAATTTCGTGGACGAATAAAGTAAATGGTGAATTTTATGTCCTGAAAATCTTGAATTTTTTTATTTTTCTCCGTAAAAAATATTCATATCTGAAAATTGGAAAATCTCAAAAGTTCCCGATTTCAAATTAAAATTTTTTATACTTAATTGCTGAAAACCGGAAATAGGTGCCTATTCAGAAAATTCAATGAAAAGTAGATCTTATTATGTAAGTCTCGACATTTTAAATAAAACCTTCGCTTCTTAAGAATGCTACAAAAGTTTCGAAAATTTAACCTCTTGCATCTAAATTTTAAATACACGTATTAACTATTATTTTATCTTAAATTTATTAAAAGATGTGCGTCTTTAAGGTTTTTAGAATGTACATGAAAGTGGCAGTTTACTGCACAATCAAACTTTCAAAATCAAACAAAAAAGTGAACGTAAAATCATTAAATTAATTATTGGCATAAATGTTTTTTAGAATTATCGCTGATGCCTTATGTTAAGAATCAATTTTTTTTTAAATTTACTAGTTGCCATTGTTACTGGCAGCATGTTTAACGTCACAACTATTAGGATCTCAAATCAAACGAGAAATAAGTTTAAATTTGAGAATTTTTTGCAAAACCTCAAATTAAGACCTTTTTGACTTCAAAATGCTGCGTGTCAAAATGTTGTCACTTTTAGACGCAAAATAAGCACAAATTTTTCTGTTTATTGGAGATAGAATGCTTTATAAAATCTAAAAGAAATAATTTCAGGCATTTTAACTAATTCCTTATATCTTACAAGATATCATAATGCCAACATGTTATAAATAAGCAAAGTAGTAAAAATAATGAATTATTATCATATTATTATCATAAAAACGGAGAGGTTCATTTTAGGAAACCCTATAGGGTACCACTTTAGGGATTAGGACACTTCTTATTAATTTCCTAACAATTAATATTAGCGTTTAATCATAATATCCAAACTTTTTAATATTAAGTATCTACAGAATTAGATTAGCTGTATGGTCCAAAATATTAACAATGTAAAAAAATAGCTTGGTGATTAAAAGATGACAATTAACTTTGCCATATTTTAAGATCGCAGATTATTCAAAATTTAATTATTGATCTATTAAAGTATTTTGCAATCTCTAGTCTTAAAACTTCGTTTATTACTTGTAGTAAAGTAAATTAAATGATTTTTGTAGTTAACAATAATGTCGGGTATTCCAAAACCATCTGGTGATAGGACTTAGAAACTTTTTAGCGACGAATAGTAAATAAATTATAGATTAGTGATTATTTGAGATTAATTGCTTTTGATTAGAGGTCCGCGCCGTCGCGTCACGCCGACGCCGATTTTTTCTATCTGATGAGACGCCGCCGATATTCATTCAGCGCGCCGGTCTGACGCCGTTCAGAATTTTCGGTGGCGTCTGTCGGCGGCGTGACTATTTTACGACTAAAGAGGGTTTAAATTAGCTGCACAAAAATTTTTAAACTTTTGAAAATTAAATGTTAACGTGGTATAATAACTTATAATGGCACATATAATTAATTTATTGCGCAGATATAGGCTTTTTCAAATAATAAACAGGGTTACAGCTTGACCTGGAAACCGGAAATTATATTTAAAAACCTGGAATTTTGGGAATTCCATTACAAAATGGGAAATTTACTTTTGATTTCAGTAAAATTTAAATTTTGTAGTGAACTTTTTTCTGCCAAAAGTTAATGTCCTAAAATTTATTAACATCCTAAAGTCTTATTTTCCAACCCCAAAAGTTCTTCGAATTTCAAATTTTAAGCATCAAAGTATATACCTAATGCCAAATGAATTGTAATTTAATAATAAAAGTTATAATTTAAAAATAAAAGATAATAATAATAGTAAACTATTATTACCTTTTATTTTTAAATTATAACTTTTATTTAAAACAACCAAATAATATCTTTGCCTTGATCTTGAAAAGTTGAAAATGTGACCAGGAAAAACCGGGAAATGACGGGATATTTGAAATCGGCGGATTAATCGCCACCCTGGTAAAGTTTCACTTAAGACTATTTTAAGATTACTTCTTTGTCACTAATTCTTTCATATTATTTCATATTATTTATTCATATTATTTATGGATTTTTAAAAAATATTTATTAAATTTTATAAATAAATTTTGTTTTCCATCTTTTTCTTGTCTGTAAACAATAAAGTAAATTACAAAAAAAAACGTTTTAGTACCTCGCAACGATATTCACGCCGCTACGCCGCCGCCGAAAATTGAGAATGGCGTCACCCTGGTGCACCGCCAGCCGCCGATCAAAAGCTTGAACGCCGCGCAGCCAACCAAAGTTACGTCAGCGCAGACCTCTACTTTTGATTCATTTTTCCTGTGGATTAAAATGATCGACAATTTTATATAATAAACATTTAATATTGAGTTAAAAAACTCTACTTCTTGTAAGAAAGATAATTCAATTTTATACGGAATTAAAAGAATTTCAATAATTTTTAAAAATTTGCAGAAAAGCCGAACAATCTTCATATTTATTTCATTTTTAAAGTAAATCAATTTAAAAAATATATAAAAGTTCACAAGGAAATATTGATTTCCCAAAAGATTAGTAAAAAAAGTCGATAGTTTTAGAAAAAAATTCTAAACAATCTACTAGTGGTAAAATTGTACAAGATCAGTCATTCGAGTTTGAATGGAACGTTGGAAAATAATCTCATGAAATACTTTTTGAGAAATTCGTGAAAATGTGAGAGGCAAGGGACTTTTAATTTTTTTAACATGTTCAACCATTTTTTAAAAAGCAATAACTTTCGAACAAATTAACAGAGTTCAATTTTTAAGAAACGAAATTATTTGTGTCGAATTGTACTTTTGCATGAAAAATGACGAAATATATGCTTTAGAGCATTTTCAATCTCCCTTTTCTCAAAAGCCTTCCGTGATGGAAAAGTTGCAGTTGCAGATTTGGATTAAAAGACTACGAAAAACGATTTTAATCTTTTAATGCTTACTTATTTTACAAAATTATTGTAAAATATTCCTGCCAGAAGGCCTATATTATTGACCTCCGATAATTAAAGAGGGAAATAAAAAAAAGTCGCCGATTACTTTACCACGTGTCACCGAACCATTACATCGTCCATCGACGATCGGAAAACTCGCCTTTATTGCTCCTCTCCTCTTCTCTCTGCAGAGTAAGCGGATCGTAACTTTGAAAGTCGTTCAGAGGAATCGAGCTTCGGGTTATAAACGGTTATAAACCGTCCTAAGTCCCGACTCCCGAGCCAGGAATAACGTAGCAGTGCGCGTGCTGCATCAAGACTCGTTTTATCTTTCCACCCCGTAGAAGCTGGAAACGAGTTGTCGCATCTGCGGAACCACCATCTGCAAGGACGTTCGTTCAAAAAAGCTGGAGAAAAATATCGGCCAAGAAATGCCTCGCACTTCAACTTGTCTCACGTCTACTTTCAAACAAATCATATGAAATCTTACTTATCTTGTGTGTCCTGAACCCTTTATCAGCCGACTTTTTTGCAGTGGTTTGTTCATACTCGAGACATGATGAATCTAAATTTATAGGTATTCAATGTGCAAAACAAATTTTTAAAGAATTTTTCGACACTTATAAACCACCCCCAGATGAGAAAACCACTCGTAATGTATCAAAAATTGTCATCTCGACTCTTGCCAATATATGCAACTCTAAATTGAAAAATAAGTATTTCAGAGCATGTTGGTATATTGCCAGAGACTTACCGATCATTACTACGCCTATAAATCACCCCTAAATTTAGGAAAATGACCCTTAAAAGCGAAAAAGTTAAAATAAAATTTGCAGTTATTTGATCGCGAATTTAATTGAAGAATGCATACTCCAGAACATGTAAATATATTCTTTTAAACTTTGAAACCATTATAACACTTATAAACCACCCCTGAATGAAAAAAGTGCTTCTGAAAATTTTAAATTTATAATGTCATTTCTTATTATTTTATCCTACTCTAAATGGAAGAATGAGTACTTCGGTAGATGTAGGTATGTTTTAAGACACTTACCGATCATTACTACTCTTATGAACTACCTCTAAATTTAGAAAAATGACCCCTAAAATCTAAAAAGTTAAAATTCAATTTTCAGTTATTTGATCATGAAGTGAATTGAAGAACGCATACTGCAGTGCATGCAAATATATTGTAAAGAACTTTGAAACCATTACAACCCTTATAAACCACCACTGAACTGAGAAAAAAGCGCCTCTGAAGATTTAAAAATTATACTCTCATTTCTTAATATTTTATCCTACTCTAAATTGAAAAAAAGTATTTCATTGCACGTTGATGTGTTTTGAGATACTTGCGGACCATTACAGCCCTTATATACTACCCTTAAATTGAGAAAAATGACCCCTAAAATCTGGAAAATTAAAATTCAATTTCCAGTTATTTGATCATGGAGTAAATTGAAGTCAACATACTCCAGAACTTGCAAATATATTGTAAAAAACTTTGAAACCATTACAACCCTTAAACAAACCCTGAATTAAAAAAGCGCTTCTGAAGATTTAAAAACTATAATGTCATTTCTTGTTATTTTATCCTGCTCTAAATTGAAGAATAAGTACTTCGGTACATGTACATAGGCATGTTGTAAAACACTTACCGATCATTACTGGCTTATGAACCACCCCTAAATTTAAAAAAAAATGACACCTAAATTCGAAAGAATTAAAATACAATTTCCAGTTAATTGATCATGAAGTGAATTGAAGAATATATACTCCAGAACATGCAAATATATTATGAAGAACTCTAGAACCCTTATAAACCATAACAACCCTTATAAACCATCCCTAAACTGAAAAAAGCGCCTTTGAAGATTTAAAAATTAAAATGTTATTTCTTGTTATTTTATCCAGCTCTAAATTGAAGAATGTGTACTTCGGTAGATTTAGATATATTTTAAGACACTTACCGATCATTACTAGCCTTATAAACCACCCCTATATTAAAAAACATCTACGTACTTGTACTTTGAAATATTAGAAATATATTTTGTAAATAATTTTGATGTTCCAAAATATATTATATGAACTAACAATAAACAAGATGGAGGTAGTTGTATCCAGACATTTTAGGCTCATAATTTTTGTCCGTTCAAAAAAAAAAATTGCTAGAATAAGCAATTGTTAAAATATTTGAGCTTAAAAATATTTTTTCAAATTTTTAAAACAATTTTTTGAATGAATTATCAGTTGTCTTTTAGAATTTGCATTCATGAACCAATTTCTATGAAAGTCAGTATTCTAAAGTTTTTTGGGTCTCTGAATCCGAATTTTATAATAGAATTTCAAAATTCAAGATCGCTGTTCCAATACGGCTACTGAAAATTTAGAAAACAGTCACCATTTTATAAAAATGAGTATCCTAAGATTTTTAGGTCTCTAAATCCAAATATAATAGAATTTTTAATTTCAAAATGACTTATCCAATATAATGGCTTATCCAATACTCACATAACCTATAAAATGAAGTTCCGTGAGAAATTAAAAAAAGTTCGATTATTTTAACATTAATTTCGAAAAGGATTAGAAGAACACAATAAATAAACACTAAAAATATCAAAGTAAGTTAAATTGTTCTTGTAAGCTTCACCTATAAAATTCGAAATATAATTCGTTCCAAGAAGTATAAAACGCATTTTGGAGTTATAATTTGTTCAAGGTTTCTGAAATTGCTAAAATAGACTTCATCACACAAATACACTGAAATACACCTAGACCAAACTGACAGCTCATAGCCGGATCACAGCTCATAGAGCGAGGCCCCAAATTATTATTAATCTTTTCCTCCAAATTTCTCCATGACAAAATGCATTAAATATTTCATTCCTTAACAATTTTAAGTATTTCAGAATATAATAATGTCAATAGGATGCTTTGTTTATTAAAAAATCATAAGGCACAAGGCTAACCTATTTGTGTTCCATCCCTGACTTTACATTATGTGACGTGCGATTACAGGACGTGTAATGTCAAATAACAACAAAATATAGACTGTACTTGTTTAAAAGATTAAATTAAAAAGTCCTTTGGAAGGATTATTCACTATAACTCCCTTTAAAGATATATTAGGTTACATTTGAAATATTTTTCCGAAAAGTATCTGATTTACATGGAGCGTGTAATCACACGTAATAATAAATATGTAATAATAAACATTTAATAATAAAAATACACAAAAGTTTAACACGTTTTATGTCGGTTTAAAAGTCTTCTAACTTTTATCATCGATTCATACACATATGTGATACTTAGACTTATTTATTAAAGAATTACATTAATATTCGTTAAAATAACAAAACAAAATCGTCGAAAACTCATCATATTGTCATCACACGTTCCAGGAAAAAAATTAGTGGGAAACTTTTCAATTTAAAATTCTCTTGTCTTTAAGTGCGATAAAATAAAAATCTGTATAAAAGAATAATATTTTTTGAGACGTACGTTTAAAAGATACCAGTGAGAATTTATATTTTATTACCCTTGGTTTCGAAAATCCTCCTCATACTTAGCAACTTGTAAGTGTAGAACAAGGAAAAGGCATTTTTTCAAGTATTTAATGCTTGTTTAATATATCTTTCGGGTAAAATAATCTGTATCTCTCTTATGCTTTTGGTCCATGTTATCAAAACGAATAAATTTACCAAATTCTAAAACAATTTAATATATTTTCGCAAAGATATTACACGGGGAAGCAAAAGTAACCTTTATTATATGGATAATAACCCATATGCATGTATGTGTAAAAACTAGAAATGAATAAAAGTCTGTTCTTAAAAGTTTTGCCATAGTTAGGGGTGGTTTATGACATTTTATTACTGTTGGGAGTAGTTTTTTCAAAGTAGATGGGACGTATTTGTACCACTGGCGTTAAAAGCGTTAAAAATATATATGAACTGAACATCAATAAGAGTTGAGCTTTAGGTGCATTGCCACTGCTAGAGGTGGCTTTTGTCATATTGTTATTTTTAGGTGTAGTTTTTCTCTTAGACCTCTTTTTCACATGATTTTTATGTCCTTTCAAAATATATATGAACTAAACGCCAATAAAAGTCGAGTTTTAGGCGCATTACCACTGCTAAGGGTGGTTTTTGACGTATTATTACTGTTGTGGGTAGTTTTTTATCCGAACTTATTTTCACATAATATTTTTCATGTAATTTCAAAACATGTACCTGAGATTGTAATGTAAAAAAAAATTTTGCCTAAATATTATGCTCATTTTTTATTTTTTCGCAATTTTCGCACTTCTTGACAGGGTGTAAAACTGAAGGGGTGCAACCCTTATGTTCGCAAAATTTTATGTGATTAGATACATCCTTCCTCTTTAAAATGAGACCTTCACAATGCCGATATGTTTATTTTCATGGAAGTTATTATTTTTCAGAGTAGGTGGGACGTATATATCCCACTGGTCGTTAAAGGGTTAAATATAGACCAAATCTTAAATATTGTCCATCTTCTTTGTTTGAACCCAAATAATATTTTGGATAAACTTCCGAAAAACGCCAAAAGTCTTGGGGGGGGGGGGTCCTTGACATCTTTGTGAAAAATTATAGCGGGAATTCTGGCACAAAATTAGTAGAACATGTTTTACTCCACATTGATTTTTTTTTAATATCTTAAAAAATAATACACTAAATTCCGCAGTATCATTTTTTGAGTCAGTAGTGAATCATTTCACTGCAAAGTTTGGATCCCCTGCTGGATTATTTGAAAACAGTTGAAATCTACGTTATAAAAAATGTGAATGTACTTTTGTTTTAATTTCCAATGTAATAGTCATATAGATTTCAACTGCTTTTCAAATGACTCAGCATCTTATCAAATCGTTGCAGTGCAAATGAAGATATGAGAATGACAACTCGTTAAAGACCATTTGAAGTTGGTCCCTCAAGTAAAAGTTAAAATAACCTAATTTATGGGCCAACTTCAAATGGTCTTTACCGAGTTGTCATTCTCATGTCTTCAAATGAAATTTTTGGATTCAGTGTGTAACGATTATAGAAAAAAATGTTCTTTTTATTCTTACGTATTTTCGGTTAATTAACTTGTATATTTTTTTATTCTGATTTAAACTAATTTAAATGATTTCTAAGGATAAGAAAAATATATATTTAGTTGTTGAATTATTCTTCACCTATTCATAGATATATATTCATAAATATATATTTAGTTGTTGAATTATTATTCACCTATTCATAGAATGTGTAAAGCTTAATTTAATTTACTGAGAGACTGTACAGATTATGCAGATCCGTCGCTTTTAACGAAGGATTTCTAATTACTGGGACAGATTTTTACCTTAATCAGCGATCTTTTGTTACCACCTAACTAGGGTTGAAATTACGTTTCTCATTGTGAATGGAGCTGGATTTTCACAGTCTGCGTTTCGAGGTACTACACTCGTCCCTTCCTTCATGAGGAAGGGACGTCGGGACGACGTCAAGCGTCGCGACGCCAAGTCGTCAAGGACTTGAGTCGGCCCAGAACAGAATACACTTCCTATTAAAATTCACCGAGAAATACCTGCTTGAAATCTAGCTGGGTACTCTATAGTATCTTTCTATGCAAACTGACTCTCTCCCCCACCCCTCTCTCTCTCTTTCCTTTAACAAAGCAGAGTTTATCGAGTTTTGAATAAAATAGAAAGTCTGCGTCCGGAAATATGCAAAAGAGAATCACAAATGCGGAAAATCGCTTTGTTGCTGTTATTTGTTTCTTTCAAAGGAGTAGAATCTTCCAATTAGAGAAAGAAAATTGGCTGCAGTACTTTTTTCTTACTCTTTCATTTTATCCAACAAATAGTAAATTAGAAATAATAATTTGCTTATTATATGAAAGAAACCAGGAGCAACCGAAAGTGACTTTCCGAAGGAAAATAATAACAGAGGGAGAATAATATTTTTAACAGACTGACGAAGAATTTTTTCATAAAGCATTATTCTTATATAAACTGTTTCTAGACAAATGATTGTTTTTTACAGAATTTCTTAGTGTTTACTGCAACTCGAGTGGAGTTCTTGATCAGATATCAGCAGTGCTCCCAGGTCTGGGGATTTTTCTTCAGATCTGAGGAAATTTTTGCGGATCTGCGATTTCTGAAAAATTTGAGGAAATTTGTTCAAAATCTAAGGATTTTTTTAAAATTTATCATTTTATTTTAATTTTTATGCAAGAAAAAAAATGCAAGAAAACGCCGGTCGTCGAAGTAACTTGCAAAAGGATTCGTGCACAAACTTTGAACCACCAACGACAACCGACTCCGTTTCCCAACCCTCCAATCATATTGCAGGATTCTAATATCCGCAGCCTGCGCGCAACCATTATTTTACTGCTTGCTTGTGATTAAATGAAAACACA
>JBAGKK010086613.1:0-20646 GCA_037177015.1 Euceroptres primus
GAGAGATTAAAAAAGCCTCAATCAAATAAATAATTGATTATAACAATGTTATAATGAATTAATTATTTGATTGAGGCCTTTTTTCTATCATTACTCTAAGAGGATTTATTAATAAACAATCATCAATTGTTTAAATAATTATGTTTGTTAACTTGCATTAATTATTACCACACTATGTGAAAAGTGAACAAAAAGTTAAAAATTTCAGAAAAAAACCACATTATTATATGAGAAGATAGTTATAAATATTAATAAATTGTTTGAAAAATAATTTCTGTTAACTTTAATGGATTATTGCCTCGCTCTGACTGAAAAGTTGAAACAAGTTGAAAAATTCGGAAAAAACCACGACTTTCTTTCTACCTCTATTTTAAGATAAAATTGCTATAAACAATAATAAGTTGTTCAGACAATTTATTTAAACATCGAATTGTTAGTAGAAAGTAATATTTTATGTATTAGAAACAATTTGTATTTAAAAAATTTTTAGCTTATGGGGTTTTCTTGGGACCCTATAAAACAGACTTATGGGGGTGAAATTTAAAAAGTAATTTTTAATTAGTATTCTATGGCTAATTGGGAAAGAAATGTTGTGTTTCAATTTGATTCGCCTAATATTGATGATTCTGAATAAAATTTACAAAAACGTATTTTTTTCTTATGGGAAATACGTTTTAAACTTCATTAAAAACGCATTTATTTTTTGTGGATTCGAACAAATTTTTTTTTTGGGGGGGGGGTATGCATGAAAATTCAAAAAAAAAAAATTTCAATGCATTTTTGGACCTCCATAATGTACAATGAGTAGTCAAGTGAATTACAAAAAGTAGTGAATGCTACGGTTTTTATAGTAAATTGAACTATATAAAATAGTTATTTTTAATGATTCTAGTTGATTCACTACAAAACACAACAAAACAGTAATTATAACTACATTTAATTGACCATTCAAAAGAATTTACTACTCAAAAATTTTTTATAATTGTTGGAAAAATTGTATTTTTGACTACTTTTTGTTTTACTACACCACTATATGGTTGATTTTACCATAGCTATTTTCTTTCAGTGTAGTCAGTGTACTTGATTTGATTCCACTAATGAGTTTTTCTACTAAATGAATTAGCATAGTGATCTCACTGAAAATTAGTCATTTTTGACTACATTTGAGTAAAAATGATTAATACTAGAAATCACGCCCTGAACGAATCGGCACTGTTTCAGTAGTCAAAGTTGACTATTTGAGATACATAGTGTTATATTGATGAATTAATGAACATCAATTCTGATATGTTTATAGCACATTTAAAAAGTCTCCACTACTCATATTCCATAAATTTGAATCAGTCAAAATTTTCACTGGTTTCATTCAGTGACACATTTCTACTTAGTTAATTATGCAGTAAATTTGACTGATTATTTAGTAAAATTGACTAAATAATCAGTCAAAGTATTTAATAAAAGTAATTTGATTACCAGTCCGAATTTGAAATCAGTTTAAATTATTTAGACTGATTAGTTAGTAAAAATATTTTAAAAAATTATTTAGTAAAAATAATAATGTATTATTTAGTAACAATAATAATGTATTATTTAGTAAAAATAATAATGTATTATTTAGTAAAAATAATAATGTATTATTTAGTAAAAATAATAATGTAGTCTAAAGAAATCAGTCTAAATTATTTAGACTGATTATTGAGTGAAATTGACTGAATAATCAGTCAAATTCACTGAATAATTAGATTTCAAGAGTAGATCAGTTAAATTGTACTGATTGTCAGTCAAGTTTGACTGATTCAAAAAGCAAAAAGTTAGTCCTTAAAAATTAGTTTAATTTCACTGATTCAATTCATTAGCTGAAAGTTCATTAGATGAAATTCAATCAGTAGTCTTGGGAAGTGAAACTACCAATTGGGCAATTAAAAATGACTGCTCTATTACTTTGAATAGTTTGAATCAATCAAATTTCACTAATTTCTCAGTGACTATTTCTAGCTATGGCAATTAGTAACATTTCAACGATTTTTCACTGATAATGAAATTTGCCATAGCTAGAATTGAGTAACTGAGAAATTAGTGAAATTTGACTAATCCAGATTTAGAGAATGATATGATCGTGTCATTTTAAATCAATTCTATATTACAAAATTGATCAAACAAATAAAGAAATTTTATCTATTGATATTATTGGTATTCGTATATTTAAAATTCTTGTAATAAAATTAATTGAACCTCAACAAATATTCTTAGAGAAATTAAAATTAAATATGGGATTAATAATCAATATCTTCAATTAGTAACATTTCAGCGATTTTTCATTGATAATGAAATTTGCCATAGCTAGAATTGAGTAACTGAGAAATTAGTGAAATTTGACTAATCCAGATTTAGAGAATGATATGATCGTGTCATTTTAAATCAATTCTATATTACAAAATTGATCAAACAAATAAAGAAATTTTATCTATTGATATTATTGGTATTCGTATATTTAAAATTCTTGTAATAAAATTAATTGAACCTCAACAAATATTCTTAGAGAAATTAAAATTAAATATGGGATTAATAATCAATATCTTAAATTATTTATACGATGAAAAGTTATATCTGGAATACATAATATTAAAGGGGCTAAATGATTTCCAAATCCTCCAACTGTAATAGGTATCACTATAAAAAATTATAATAAAAGCATGAGCTGTAACAATTGTATTATAAATATGATCATTTCCTAAAAATTATCCTGGATTTCCTAATTCTACTCGAATAATTATTCTTAAATGCAAAAGATTATGAAAATAATTTTCAGTTAAAGTTCGTTGCCCTGATTAAATTGAGTCAAATTTTTAAAGAATCGGATGTGGGACATCAAAAACGAACTAGACATTCATTAGCCGAAGTAATGCAGACAAGCAGTCGACTCCTTAAATTCCTTATCGCCTTGCACGATCGTAAGCATTTCCAGCGCATCGGTCTCACGTGCTTGCAATTCGCGTTCTACTGCATCCGACACGGTCAGAACTGCATCTGCAAAAAATGCAATTGCCAAACCCTCGTCAAGCAACCTTCTTTGAGCCTTCCTCTTGTCGAAACACGCGATCGCATCATTCCACGACATTTCTTTTGACATTTTCGTCGTTTTAATTCTTAATGACTCCGTAAATTGTCATCATCACCAAACATTTCACGTGTTTCATGAATCATCTCAAATTTATGGTAATGCAATTAATGAAAAAAGGTCTCATACACTGAGAAAAATGTTTGTTTGAATCAAACAAACAATTATATAAATTAATTATAAATTAATTATAAATTAATTAATTATATAAAAATGTTTGGTTAAATCAAACAAACATTTGTTTGACCGTATATCAAATATAATGTTTGATTCGGGCAAGTTGATCATTGCATCAAACAAATATAAAATTTGATTCGAGCAAGTTGATCATTGCTTCAAACAAATTTTGTTTGAATTAAACAAATATTTTTTTGAATCAACCAAAATCTTTGTTTGACCATATATTAAAGATACGTTTGGTTGATTTAAACAAACATCAATCTACTATTTTGAGAAATTCGACTTGATTGGTTTTTATTTAAGCATTAGATAATGAAAAATAGTACAGTCAGTAGAATTTTTTTTAGAAAACACACTCAGAAAAAAGTTTTTGTTGATTGAGCAAAATCGTTTGATTTAAAAAAAAATGTTGGAGGAGGGAACCAAATTTTTGTTGAGAACCAAATGTTTTTTTGATTAAACCAAATCTTTGAATGTATCAAATTATTTATTTTTGGTTAAATCAATTCAAACTTTTTTGGCTCAATCAAGCATTTGGTTGTCCGAATAATAACCAAATTCTATGGTTAAACCAACCATAGTGCCCTTTTTCCATTAATGTACAATCGTATAGAAAAGTGCTAATTTTATTTGTGCAATTGAACAAATAAAGTTATTTAATAGGTTTACAAGTGTTTTGTACACAATTTAACTTAAAAAAATGTATAGCCAAAAGAAAAATACACAAAATTGATGGTTTTAATTAATTTAAAAAAAAAATTATTTTCGCTCTTTTGAGCTATCTGCTCAACAACAAATATTCCCTATGTTCTCCGGAGAACAGAGTAAAGTGTTAATTATTTCGGAAGTTATAGAAAATTTAAGAAAACATTGAAATGGTCATCTTTTTTACCATATTGTCTCACAAAATGATCAGAACAACTTTATCCTGGGTTCATTTTTGGCAGAATTTGGACAGCTTTTGCGCTTTTTATTAAAAAAATTATATCGAATGTATTATGCATAAAAAAATATGGATAGTCAATATGCAAAGAATTATGTATAAATTTTCCACCTGCGATAATTAGGAGAAAAATTAGCAACTATAAAAAAGTATGTGCCCTCATTCTCCTGAACGACACTCACGCCTAGTCTCGATTAAGTTCAACCCAAAAATGCTTGCACATCTAGTTTCTCTTTTATACGTTTTTCGGGGATGCCCCCCGGTTATTTTAAGCCAAGAAAGAAAAAACTCGTACTACGCGTTTTTGAGAAAAAAGATTTTTTTATTTTTAACAATGAAAAATCTTATTTTTCTCGAAAACGACGCAAAATATTAATAGCAGTTCATAGTTCAAAATCGTTTCCCTTCCTAAAATCTATTAAATTATACCCTTACCAAATTTTTTCCTTGTACATTTTACAAATATTTCAAAAAAAATTGGAAAAATCGAAAAAAAATTGACTAAAATACCGTCAAACGGGGCAACTTCGGACATGTGGGGTAAATTCGGACAGCCCTAAATTGATACTTTAAATTACTCAAAATGGTTCCAACTAGAATATGGAATCAGTTTAAGCCTTAACTGGGTTCCAAATCCTAATTAAAACCACTTTAAGTAATTTAAGCGTTGAATCTAGGACTGTCCGAAACTACCCCAAATGTCCGAAGTTGCCCCGTTTGACGGTAGCATTCAGTTTACCGAACTTCAACATTTTAGTTCTAAAAACGTTTGTTTTTACTTTAGTAGCAATGTCAAGAACATGTTATATTATATTATTTCGCTTCCTAAGCCTCAAAGTAAAGAAAAATTGGTTTTTATCTTTAAAATTGAAGAAATATCGTTTTTAACGATTAAAAATCTTATTTTTCTCGTAAACGAAGCAAAATAGTAATAGCAGTTCATAGTTCAAAATTGTTCTCCTTCCTAAAATCTATAAATTTATACCCTTACCAGATGTTTATCTTGTGTATTTTAACAAATTTTTCAAAAAAAAAAAAAAATTAGAAAAAAATCGATAAAAGCGACTAAAATAGAATTGACTTTAACGAACTTCAACATTTTATTTTTAAAAAGGTTTGCTTTTAGGTCAGTAACAATGTGAAAAACATGTTTGCTCTTTGCCATTATAAAAGCCTTTATGTCTAATAATATATGTAAGATATTAAAAATAAAATGTTAAAGTTCGTTAAATTAAATGCTACTTCAGTCCATTTTTATCGACTTTTCCTATTTTTTAAAAAAAATTGGTTAAAATGTACAAGATAAACATCTGGTGAGGGTATAATTTTATAGATTTCAGGATGTGAAACAAATTTGAACTATAAACTGCTATTTATGTCTTGCTTCGTTTACGAGAAAAATTAGATTTTTAATCGTTAAAAATGATATTTCTTCAATTTCAGAGATAAAAACCCATTTTTCTTTACTTTGAAGCTTAGGATCTTAATAATCTCATATAACATGTTCTTCACATTGCTCCTAAACAGTGTTGCCAATGGCCGGGAAAATTCCCGTAATCCGGGAAATTTTGACGGTCTCGGGAGATTTTACGGGAAATGAAAATATGCCGGGTAATTCTGGGATTTTTGAAATTTATGGTACTTTTCACGGTAATTACTGGTTATATTCTAAAATTTACATAACTGCTGGTTACTTAATCGGTAATTTTTCGGTAATTTAACAAAATTTCGGAAATTACCAAAAGTTTCCGAGAAATTACACTGATATACAAAAATTACCTATGCCCTCGCTGAATGCGACATATCATTTCCGAAGTATTTTTCAATGCTGAATACGAATCTGACTTCCGTTTGTTGCTATCACGTCTAGTTTAATAGATATTTGCAATTAAAATTGTTAATAAAAAATAGTTTAACAATTTTTTTTAAAAGTGAACATTTTTTCCGCCCTCAACGCAAGTCATTTCGATGCCTTTTTTAACGCAGTTTGTGAATGTCGTCTTACTTTAGCGATATCTATAACGGTGTTTGAGATATTCTCAAGAAACTGAAAAAAAGGGCCAAAAATGTACTGAAATTTCAGTGCTCTGTAATTCAGGACATTTTTACTTTTTTTAAATAAATAATAGGTCGACTTGTTTGTTCTTTCATGAAAAATAATTATCTGGAAAAAAATTTAAATTCAGATTATCCGTTTCTGAAATATCTTGAAAAATGTGTACCCTTCTTATCAATGTCCGAAAAATAGTACTAAATGCTGTGCTGGGCATCAGATCTTCATTTATTCATATTAAAATGTTCGATGTTTGCTTGAGCGAACATGTTTTTTGATCGGATGGTAACGGATGAGACTCGAACAATAATTATTAAAATAATTTTTATAAACAAATTCACACTTTAACCAAGTTTTCATGAATAGGCTTCATTTTTTTTCTGTACAATCAACTCGAAATGATTTGCCACAGTCTCCTTGCTGCCATATTTTTCATAATTACAAAAATTGTTAATAATGTGAACAATTTTTATAATCAAATGCACATTTTGACCATTTTTTCATGAATAGGCCTAATTTTTTTGAGGAATGAACTAGAAATGTCTTTCCAGGGACTCTTTGCTATCATATTTTTCATAGCGATAATACCTGTTAATTATGTAAACAATTTTTAAATACAAATGTCCATTTTTACCTTTTTTCATAATTAGACTTTATTTTTTTTTGCGGAATCAACTCGAAATGTTTTGCCAAATACTCCTTGCTACCATATTTTTCATAAAGACAATAATTTCTACTTATATCAACAATTGTTATAAACAAATGCACATTTAAACAATTTTTTTATTAATAGGCCTAATTTTTTTGGCATGAACTACAAATGTCTTTCCAGAGACTCCTATTTTTCAAAGTGACAAAAAGTGTTAATAACGAGGTTTATTATATGAACGATTTTTATAAACAAATGCCAATTTTCACCTATTTTTCATAAGTAGACTTCATTTTTTTGCGGAATCAACTCGAAATGTGTTGCCAAAGACTCCTTGCTACTATATTTTTTACAATTACAAAAATTGTTGATTCCGCAACAAACTGAAGTCTATTTGTGAAAAAAGGTGAAAATTGGCATTTGTTAATAAAAATCGTTTATATAATAAACCTCGTTATTAACAGTTTCTATTGCTTTGAAAAATATGATAGCAAGAAGTCCCTGAAAAGAAATTTGTAGTTGATGACAAAAAAATTAGGCCTATTCATGAAAAAATGGTTTAAATGTGCACTTGTTTATAAAAATTGTTGATATAAGTAGCAATTATTGTGATTATGAAAAATATGGTAGCAAGGAGGTATATGGTATATGGTAGCAAGTTCATTCCGCAAAAAAATGAAGTCTATTTATGAAAAAAAGGTAAAAATGGACATTTGTTTATAAAAATTGTTTACATAATTAACAGGTTTTGTCACTATGAAAAATATTATAGCAAGGAGTCTCTGGAAAGACATTTCTAGTTCATTCCACAAAAAAATTAGGCCTATTCATGAAGAAATGGTCAAAATGTGCATTTGTTTATAAAAATTGTTCACATAATTAACACTGTTTGTAATTATGAAAAATATGGCAGCAAGGAGACTGTGGAAAATCATTTCGAGTTGATTGCGCAGAAAAAATGAAGCCTATTAATGAAAACTTGGTTAAAGTGTGAATTTGTTTATGAAAATTATTTAAATAATTATTGTTGGAGTCTCATACGTGACGATCCGATCGAAAAAAATGTTCGCTCAAGCGAACGTCGAACATTTTAATATGGATAAATGAAGATCTGATGCCCAGTACAGCATTTAGTACAAGTTTTCGGACATTGAAAAGAAGGGTAAACATTTTTCAAGATATTTCAGAAACGGATAATCTGAATTTAAATTTTTTTCCAGATAATTATTTTTCATGAAACAACAAACAATTCGACCTATTATTTATTTAAAAAAAGTAAAAATGTCCTGAATTACAGAGCACTGAAATTTCAGTACATTTTTAGCACTTTTTTTCAGTTTTTTGAGAATATCTCAAAAACCGTTATAGATATCGCTAAAGTAAGACGATATTCACAAACTGCGTTAAAAAACGCATCGAAATGACCTACGTTGAAGGCGGAAAAAAATGTTCACTTTTAAAAGAAATTGTTAAACAGTTTTTTATTAACAATTTTAATTGCATATATCTATTAAACTAAACGTGAGTGCAACAAACAGAAGCCAGATTCGTATTCAACATTGAAAATTACTTCGGAAATGATACTTCGCATTCAGCGAGGACATAGGTCATTTTTGTTGATCAGTGTTACCAAGGTTTTTGCATTCCGGGAAAAATCGGGAATTTCTGCGTGCACGGTTGGGAAATTTTGAGTTGGCACCCCGGCAACACAGCTCCTAAAGTAAAAATAAACGTTTTTAAAACTAAAATGTTAAATATCGTTAAATTAAATGCTATTTTAGTCAATTTTTATCGTTTTTTCCAATTTTTTTGGAAAAATTTGTTAAAATACACAAGACAAACAACTGGTAAAGGTATACACAGAAAAAACTGGAGTTTCTATTAGAATCAATTGTTTGTTCCAAGGGAGCTGCAACAAAAAGGAACCCTCATAGATGGCGCCATGTTCTACGTGATTTCCCTATATAAAATTATAACTGCAACAAAAAGGAACCTTCAATTTTTACTGTGTAATTTTATAGATTTTAAGAAGGGAAACCATTTTCAACTATGAACTGCTATTCATATTTTCCATCGTTTTCGAGAAAAATGAGATTTTTAATTGTCAAAAATAAAAAACCTTTTTCTCAAAAACGCGCAGTACGATTTTTTTTTCTTGGCTTAAAATAACCGGGGGCCATCCTGGAAACACGTGCAAAAGAGAAACTGGATGTGCAAGCACATTTGGGTTGAACTTAATCGAGGCTAGTCGTGATACTGTAGATTTGTATACAGATTATTTAATCCAATAGAGGAGCTCAATAAATTTTTTGCATCGTTTTATCATAAGTTCCATTAATGTTGTTGCATTAATTGAAGGAACGAAAGTCTTGTTGGAGAGTAAATGTCTTGGCGCGTCCGCCAATGCCTTGAAGCATGTCAGTCGACGTGAAAAATGTCACTTGGGTGCCGACAGCGGTACACGCCCTTCGAGCCTTAATTACTCGCAACAAATCTCTCCTTACAACCCTGCTTCTTCGACTATCGTCGCTTTGACGCTCACTCTGTGTCTTTTACGAAATTCGTCGTCGTTGGCCGCTTCTAAATTGAATTTTTTTCAATTGAATCCACCTCATGCCAAGAAGCAGCAGACGCGTCGTTCAATAGGTTTCTGCGCGCGACAGCACTTTACTTTTAAATTGGAAATGAGAAGAGCCCACGAGTACACGCGAGCTTTTACCGCACATTTAGAATAATAGCTATAATTTATTTGTACAACACAATTTCGTATTTTGTTTCTCCTTTTACAATAAACTTATTTTCTATCAATAAATGTCTTTTGGTAAATAAGATTTGTAATTACAATAGACTCTGTTTAAAACAGATGCTTATTGGATTACGTGATTGTGAATCAGTGCCATTCATCTCTCGTCAGACGATAGGTATAAAAGCTGGAATCTGGGAATGCGTAATCAAACCGTCGGAATAATTGGTTTGCCTTACATTATTAATTCAATAATAAACAATTTTCCTTCTTACATAAATGCTGCAGAGACCTTGCCAGAATCTGATGAAATCTCGCTTTATCATTTAAATCTGTGTTCATTATTCACATTATCGATCTTTTATAAGAAAATTAGTTACGGTAGAACTGTATAGAAATGTAGTATACATAAAATCTAATTAGTTTCAATAAAAAGCAGATTGAAACGATTGTAATCATATCCTTGTATGTTTTCAATAATTTAATGTTTATATTTCAAATTGTGCCATCAATTTACATCCATAACACAGGCCGACAAAATTTGTACCCAAAGACCAGACTAGGTGACCCCGAAGGATTTTGATGTCCTATAAACGAATCCGTTGTCCGAATTCCTATGCGTTCGGATTTCGAGATATCTCAACCTAAAAATGAGAAAAGGCCATTTTCAGCCGTATTTGAAACAATATAACAAAAGCAGCGTTTTTTTTCTTAAAACTGCTTACGCAAAGGTTTAGTACTCCTTTCTACCTTTCTTTTACAGTTTGGATCATCCCGAACCAATTTTTTTTCTCCGAGATATGACACATTAACCATTTGAGCTCAGATTTGCAAAATTTAAGTCTTGCACAAAACCAAGTATTTCTTAAAATTTTGGTCCGCCATATTAGATCCGCCATCTTGAATTTTGTAAATCTGAGCTCAAATTCGGATTCAGCAAACTCAAAAACCTTTGGACACCAAACCCTTTATCAATCGAATAACACAATTTTATTCGCTTTTTTCGCCTTCTTTGATAGTTTCTCAGTGTGAAACTGAAATGGTTAATGTGCCATATCTCGGAGAAAAAAATCGGTTCGGGATGATCCAAAGAGGAACTGAAAGGTAAAAAGGAGTATCAAACCATGGCAGAAGCAGTTTCAAGGGGAAAAAAATCGCTGACCGTGTTATATTGTTTCAAATATAGCTGAAAATGGCCATTTTTTCACTTTCAGGTTAGGATATCTCGAAATCCTAACATATAGGAAAAATTTGGACAATGGATTCGTTTTTAGGAAATCAAAATCCTTAGGGGTCACAGTCCAGTCTTTTGGTACAAAAAAATGTTAATTTGTCGGCCTGTGTAATTATTCAACATGGAAATCTTATCTCTTTAATATATTATTATAATATTATACCGAAAACAGACTGTTCAATAAGAAAAAATACGGCAAAAGTCGATAAAAACTCCTGCTGACTAGGAATAAATCATGATTATAATTTGAAAGATTATAATTTGTGTAAGTTATTGTACCTATTGTTTCTTTTATATTTATATTATGTATATTTATTTATTTATATTTATTTCTTTATATTTTTTTTAAAATTTTGGTATTCAATTTGCTGCGAGGGTTTAGACACTACTGAATTCAGATGTACACTTGTCCATGAATTCCTTTGAATTCTTTTGAATTCTTTGAATTTTTAAATTCTTTTGAATTATTTTTAATGATGCATCTCAAGACAAGAAAATCTTGATCTTGCTTCATACTGATCGAAATTTCTAAAATTTTTTTTCCAGAAATGTTTTTTATGTTTTTTTTTCGAGTAGTCTAGTTTTTGACAACATAAAGTAAAGTGCAAATGTTTAATTATTTAAACCATGGTAACATATATGTAGATTAGTGCCATTCAATATTTTTTTCAAGATTCTTGATAATAACAAGGCAACATCCAGACAAGATCTTGAAAGACGAAATCTTTCTTGAATGCATCACTAATTATTTAAAATTTTTCAAATACATATTTAGAATTCTTTGAATTTTTCAAATTCTTTAAATTCTTGTGAATTCTTGAAATTTTTTGAATTCTTTAGACTTCTTTTGAATTCTTTGAATTTTTTGAATTATTTTGAATTCTTTTAATTTTTTGAGTCTTTGATTTTTTGAATTATTTGAAATATTTGAATTATTTTTAACTCTTTGGAATTCTTTCAATTCTTATAAATTCTTTGAATTCTTTGATTTGTTTAAATTCTGTGAATTGTTGGAGTTGCTTGAATTGTTTTAAATTCTTGGAATTTTTGGAATTCTTTGGAATTCTTTTGAATTATTTGCATTCTTTTAAATTATTTGAATTTTTGAATCCTTCAATTGTTTGAATTCTATGAACTCTTTGAATTGTTTGAATTGTTTTGAGTTGTTTGAATTCTTCGAATTCTATGAATCCTGGAATTCTTTGAGTTCTTTGGGATTTGTTGAATTCTTTGGGATTCTTTCAGTTCTTTTAAATTCCTTGAATTCTTTTAAATTCTTTGATTTTTTAAAATTCTTTTTAATTTAAAAAAATGTAATTTAATTTAACTTAAAAATTAATTTAAAATAAGTTTTGAATTCTTTCAATTCTTTGAATTCTGTCCATTCTCTTAAATTCTTTGAATTTTTTCAATTCTTTAAAATTTTTTGAATTCTTGAATTAAGATGTACATCAAAATTCCTCAAATAGAACCATTTTTTTGAAGATATTGAATTATTGAGTAGAAAATAGTGACAATAATAATAGTTGAAAAATAGTAGAAAATAGTGAAAAAATAGAAAGTAGTGAAAATCTCGATTTTCACTTTTTCCAATTTCTCAATTTTTAATGAAAAATTGTTAGATAATTATTTTATTGATCCTTACAGTTAATATTCACCATAATAATTACTTTCTCTGGAAAATTATGTTTCAAATGAGCTATTTTTGAAGTTATTTTGACTGATTTTCAAGCAAATATCGAATTTAAAGCGCAACAAGTAATGAAAATTCCACTATCTTCTTCAACAGTGAATAACTTCGTTACCACCTCAGATTAAAAAGTTTCCTAGACATTATTTAACGCTTGTATTTTATTCTTTAAATCGAAGTATTTCATACATTCTTTAAAGGTTGCGTTCCCAAATCGTAACGTCGCTTAAACACTGTTTTTTGCTTTTTCTTTGCCATTAGACGGAGAAAAAATGTTCATTGAACTTTCTTGAATTATTTCAATATTTGGGGATAAGAGCGAACCTTGAACAAATTTTCTATATTTTGTATATCTTTCAGGATTTAATGTAGAAAAAACTGGAATAACTCTACAGAGTTCTGTAAATTTTATATTGAACTTCGAGTTTTAAAAAATCAATAAAATGTATAGAGAAATTCAGGAAAAAATGTTGAAAATTTTCATAGAAATCAAATTTGAGGTATTGAGAGTTTGTGATCACATCATTGTAAGGTCTATATACCTCAGTTCAGTCAAATGTATAGAAAAATTCTTGAAAAAATGTTGAAAAATCTCATAGAAATTAGATTTGAGGTATTGAGTGTTTGTGAAGCACTTTAATATAAGATTTATAGACCTCAGTTCTATAAAATTTAGCTGCGCAGTCGTTATTGCGCGCAGGTCCTGCAACTGTAGTTTATATTTCAGATTTTTTTCACTCTTACAGCTAGGTTAGCCGTGAGGCTTTAGGCGTTAGGAATTAGGAATACGAAACTTATTATAGAGTTCGAACCCGCGGTAAATAAAAATTTTAATAGCGTGCGATTATAAATAGTGTAGTGATTGTTTGTCTAATAGTGAATAATTTTGTACTTAAATATGTGAACAAAATATAGAGTATTATGATAATAATACAAAAGATATATTTTTTTCATCGAAAAATCGGTCATCATTTTATACAACTGTTCTCTATAGTTTTTTCGATATGGACTGTATATTAATTAAAGTTTTAGTAGATCTTTTAGAACTATTCTACGATGTTCATATCCTGCCTTTTAACAGTCTAATAGACGCCTCGGCCTTTAAATTTTATAGAACTTTTTAACACATTTCGTAGAATAGTTCAACGCAACGTACAACCAAGACAATTTTACCTTTTAATAAACTACCCGTCGTATAGAACTAGTTAATAAACTTTTAATAAACTACCCCACTATAGAACTAGTTCTATACAATTCAATGAACTTTTTTCCCATTTTTTCTTTAGAAAAAATGACTGTTCACAAATAACTAAAGAGGAATTGCGTCATTTTCAACGTACACTGAAAGAAATGATTCGGCAGCAACAGCCATACGACGTAGATTAAAAATTTTGGGTTATGTTTATAATACAATGTGTACCCCTCAACCGAACGTATTTTTCTACAAACATACAAGGTTTGCAATTTTAGCACTTACGTACAAAAATTCAATGTCTAAGTGTTACTCTTAAATGAAATGTGTAACAATTCAATGTTTGTCTCAGTGAACTATCTCAAAAATTTGAGTTTTGATCATACCGCTGGATGCTAAATTCACCCGACTTGGTATGATTCGGTTTCAAATTCACAATGTCGGGCGTAAAACACTTGAATGCATGAATATGCTGATTTTTCATCTTAATTTGGATGATTAAACTGCATATTCCGTATGGCTGTATCTATTCCAATCATAAAATATGACGAATCTAGCCAGAAATATGTGTGTACCGACTAATAATTTCTTTCAGAGTATTCTGCTCTCTTTCAAAATAACCATAATTTATTCCTAATCAGCAGTTTTCTTCGACTTTTGCCGTATTTTTTGTTGCCGAACATACCATAAAAAATACTGGAGTCTTCGGACAAATATCCGAGCATCTTGCACTTCTCAACAAGGACCCAATTCCAAGGCATTCGAGTTATCTAAATAGGATCCACGGCGGCCTTGAATCCTTGGTGCACGGAGTGACGATCGAGTCAGAAATGGCACGATGAAGATGCCCTCGTCTGCATTCGAAGCGTTGAATGCAAGGCGTCGCTGGTTCGACTTAGCTGCTTCCAATCCGATCTCCTGTGCACCAGGAGCGAGGGGCTTGGATGCTGGATGCAAAAAAAGGGTAAGAGGGCAACCATGAAGAGGAAGAGAGAGAGGTAGCATCCGCGTGGGCGGCCCTATCGAGTCTGGCTGCTCGCCCTGGGTGGCAAGCGACTATCCCTATCGTATCTCATGGTTGCAGCACAGCGAATACTCGCGCATGCATGGACCAGTCAGGTATTATGATAATGCCAGACTATCTATGCCTCGTATCGACTTGTCGAGTTATTGTTGCGCCTTTTAACCGTTCACCTACACCGTAAGGATAACTAAGCGAGCTTTGGTAGCCGTGTCTCTGTCCTCTAGGTCCTGACACACTCGAGGAGACTACACCTTTGCCGCCACCTCCTTCCCTTGCCAAAGGAATAAGACCCCCTATCTGATCCTATAAAGTTCTACGCCTCCGTGGCCGGGAACGCACGCGGCTGCCTCTTTATCTTCGCACATTATACAGTGCGTGTCCAGCATATCACCTAGCGAGACAACCACCAGCCTCATTTACCAAAGGACCTACTATCTTCCAGAAATCCAGACCGTGCGATCGTCCAGCCTTAAGCCTCTTTTAACCTCAGCTCCTGAGCTGCAGGAATGCCCCCTGACTTTGTACACTGCAGAGCTCCCACGGCGCCGGCACGAGCTTACACATATTTCTCATCGACTATAATAGCAGCGGGGATTATTCCTGGGTTTATTTATAACTAGCCTCATGTCTACTGCTGATAACAAATAGGAGAGACTCAGGCAACAGGAAGTATCTAACTGAGTATTAGTTAAGGTATTTGTGCAGAAATCGCACTTTACTTACGAGTTGTCTAAAATTTTCAAAATATGTAGAGAATATTATCTAACGATACGTACCATTTTTAGCTTAATCGTCTGTTTCTAAAGGCAAATATTATTAATTCAAAGTGTCTAGTGTTTTTGAAATCCTTGAAAACCTGGAAGAGTCCTTGAATTTTGTTTACCTAGAAAAACCTGGAAGAGTCCTTGGATTTTGTTTACCTAGAAAAACCTGGAAGAGTCCTTGGATTTTGTTTACCTGGAAAAACCTGGAAGAGTCCTTGGATTTTGTTTACCTGGAAAAACCTGGAAGAGTCCTTGGATTTTGTTTACCTGGAAAAACCTGGGAAATTCCTTGAATTTCACTCGTAGTTCTGGAATTCTTATCTTTCTACATTTGAATTAGTAGTTTTCTTCGAATGACAGGGTTGCTAGAGGTCATCAGAGAATTCTTGAAAGTCAGGGAATTTAAAAATGGTCAGGAAAAATCAGGGGAACTCAGGCAAAACCTTCAAAAGAGTCAGGGAATTTTTTTTGATTCATCAAATTATAATTATATCGCCATAAGTTATAATTTTAATTTAACAATTGTTATAATTATATAACTATGATAATACAAAATCAGGGATTACAGTCAATCCCCTATTCCCTTTTTTCCCCTTTCCCCTATTATTCTCCAAATCTCCTAAAATCACTTTTTCCTAGAGTTTCATTCCTTTTTCCCCACTTTTTTCCCCTTTTTATATTCAAATTTCCGAATAATTTTCCAAGAATTATGAGAAATAGAAACTTGTGACTTTCAAAAACTCTTTTAATGTTTTCTTCAATTTCTGATGATTTCCAAATTTTCAAAATCTATGAAAGTCTCCTAAAATCTCTTAAAATCCTCCAGAATCTTTAAAACTGATTTAAAATCCTTAAAAATTCTCCAAAATATTTTAGACTATTCTTGAATCTTCTGGGTTCTCCTACAATAATTTTTTAAAATAATATGAGAAAACGGATGTTAAAGTTAACAAGTCGATACTGATTTACGAATCTGGCATCAGATTTTCAAATTTCAAAATGGCGGATTCAATATGGCGGACGAGGTTTGGAAAAATTCGCCGAATTTGCTTGAATTTTGTTACCCGGGGGTTCTTAGGGTCGCTGATCACAAATCTGAAGTCAGTTTTTAAAAATTCAAAATGGTTGATCCAATATGGCGGACTTTTTTTAAGTTCATCAGATCTGCTTGAAAGTTTTTACTCTTGTATTTTCGCGATCGCTGATTACGAATCCGATGTCAGTTTTTCAAAATTCAAAATGGCGGATCTAAAGATGAGAGGTTGGTAGGCTTAAAAAAGAAAAGAAAAAATGATAAACCAGATCCAGAGCTGAAATTGAAGAAAACACGTAAGAAGCAGAATTGATTATAAAAAAACAAAGTTTTTAAACGCTTTGTATCTACTGATGTTTGCTTTACGTCTTTTAAGTTACTGTGTTCTTATCTGAAGTGCATTTGTAAAATAAATAATGCAGTTAAAAACATACAGTTTATTTCATTAAAAAGAGCGTACTTTTTTCTGTCAGAATCGACAAAAAAGTGAAAATCGATTTTTTCAAACGATAGGTCCCTTTTAACTGTCTCGGTCACATATCCAAAAATTGTTCAATATTCTACAATGTATAGGTACTAGACTTTTCCAAATTCTTCTAAAATTTTACGAACACTTCCCTAAACTTTTACAATTTTTTACAGAATGTTTTAGAATCCTCCAAAGCCTACAAAAGATTACCGAAATTCTCTCAAATTCTTTCGGATCTTCAAAACTTGTCTGAAATCTGTAAAAATTCTCCAAAATATTCTAGACTGTTTTAAAATCTACAATCATTTATATTCTTCTGGATTCTTCCAAAAACCTTTAGAATTTTCTGAATTCTCATATAATAATCCTTTACAATCTTAAGGAATTCTTACAAATTCTTTAATATTCTACAAAATATTCGAGAATGTTCCAGAATCTTCTAAACTCGTCTAAAATCTTCTATAGTCTTCTCAAGAATATTCTGAAACAGGCATCCGAACGAAATGAAGGGTCATTTTTCGATATTTTCCAATTATTTCTATAAATTCAAAATAATTTGGCGAAATATTCAGCTGAATACGAGAAAGTACTGATATATTATAAAACTACCGAGGCAGAACCTCTAGATTATAGGGTATTTTATTTTTAGCCAAACCATTTTCAATTTGTATGAATAATTGGAAAATATCGAAAAATAATCCTTAATTTCGTTCGGATCCCTGTTCAAAAATGTACCTAAAGTTTTGAACGTTCAAATGGACAAACTTTTTTTTTCTGAAATCAAATCGTTCAATCTATAAAGTAAAAAGAAATATAAATAAAACCTTTTTTATCATTAGACTAGTTTCTATATTAATAAATTAAAATTTTAGAAGAAATTTAAGTTTTTAAATAAAATAAAACAACAAATTTCATTCATTTGAACACGCTCAGAACTTAAGCACATTATTCTGAAGTGCATTAGAATTTCTAGAATTCTTCAGAATCCTTTAGAACTCTCTCAAGTCTACAGAAAAGACTAATAATTTAATAATCTATCTATCTAATGATTAAAATCTAATAATCTTCTAGACTGTTTTTAAAATCTTTCCAAAATTCTGTAGACTTTTTGAAAGTCTTTAAAAAATGTCTAGAAGAGACTAGAAGATTTTAGAACTTTATGGAAGATTTTTGGAAGAATCAGAAAGTCTCTCTGAAAGATTCTAGAACACTCAAAAATCTAGATTGTAAAGAATTTTTGTGATTTCGGAAGATTTAATGAATCTGCAAGTGATTTATGGAAAATAAAAATATTCTAAAAGATTTTAAGAGTTTGTTGAACACTCCAGAAGTCATGAAGGATTTTCGAAAATTCAAGAGCATTCCAAAAATTCTGAAAGTTTAGAAATTTGAGGAGTGTTTTATTAGATTCTAGACAAAAATTTAAGATTTCTGACGATTTTTTTAAAATCTCGGAGAATTGCAGCTTCCGCCGTATTTTTAAAAGACAGAAACTTCCTTCCTTTTTATCTTTAATCCCCTTTCTTGAAAAAAGAAATCCTCTATTTTCCCTGAAATTGAACCACTGCTAAACCATTGTGATCCCGGAATTATATAATTATAATGGCAGATAACGGTCAGGGAAAATGAAAAATTGGCCAGGAATTTTAAAATTGGGGAATTTTAAAATTGGGATTTTGTAGCAACCCTGAATGAAATCAAGAGAAGTCGTTTATCAATTGTTTTAGTAAGCTTATTGAGTAGAAAACTACTAATTCACTTAGTAATGCTTACTAATTAGTTTAGTTAGGTTACTAAATAAATTTTTAGTTTTTTACTGTAAAATAGTAATTTTTATTAAAGATTAGTAAAAACGCTTACTAAAGCAGTTCATAAACGACTTAGTAGAAATCTCCGAATCCTTCTTCGAGAATATTTCCTTAAAAAATAGTTTTTTGAGCTTGTACAAATAAATGCAGTTAGCTAAACTCAAGAATTTCATAAATCGCATAATAAACATTTTATATGGTTCATTTATAATTGTATAAATTATTTCTCTCGTAAAGGTTCAAGAAAAAAAGATTTTTTCCATGAAAGTTCTTGGTAATAATTAAAAAATTATACCTGGAAAAATTTATTTTTTACCTGAAGAACCTGGAAAAGATCTAGAATTTCTTTAAGGAGAAACGTCAGACAGCCTGATTAATTATGTACAGTACTTTTTGCATGGGTCTTAGAAGAAAAAAGAATTATTCTCACTGATCGAGAATTCTATTCATAAATTGTTATTGAAAAATGGGCATTTTTTAATATTTACATTAATTCTGTTAATTTACTGTTTTGTTTATGACAAATAATATAAATAATAATGCATAGTAGATTGTGAACAATAAGCGTTGTTATTGAAGAATGGGTATTTTTAATTAATTCACATCAATTCTGCTAATTTACTGTTTTGTTTATGACAAATATTATAAATGATAATGCGTAGGAAATTGTGAACAATAAACAATGTTATTAATGGTAAGTATACCTTTTGAAAAAGTAGACAAATTTATAAAACCGGTTCTCTTAAAAATAGCCATTTTTTAATACATAACTATATATGAATAGAATTTTCGATCAATCAGAATAATTCTTTTTTCTTCGAAGAGCTCTGTCCTAAAAACAATCTGTGCACCAGATTAAAATTTTTTTAAGTAATAGGTTCTTGAATACAATCCTGTAAATATGTCAATTTTTTTGAAAAATGTATTGTTTATAGCAATGTAATTTAAAAACGGTGCGTCTTACGAAAAAAAGTGTGAGAGACAAAAAAGCTTTACTTTTGCTCAAAATTCATGAAAATGATTTTAGAAATTTTTATCATAAATAACAAAATTGTTTTTAAAAAATGTTTAACAAAATCTGCCCCGATTTTCGAAAAAATACACAAAATATTCGTAATCAGGGTACTTTTTTGGACCTTTTAAAAAAAAGTTATTTCAGGGACCTCTCAGTACACACAGAAGTGTCAGTGGCGACTGGACTATTCGAACAATTTTATTGTAAAATCTCCCAAAATTCGAGATCTAACCGATTTCCTCTTCAAGGGTTTATCTATATGAATTTTTACATGAGAATAACTATTTTTAAAAAACGAATCAAAATTTTATGGTGCTGACTGCTGAGGTCTATGACTGCTGAGCTTAATAAACTGAAACTGAAAATTTTAGCCCTCTTTTAGGACCTCTAAAGAGTCTAAATGTTTTAGGAGGATCTGCAGAAAGTTTAATTTCTATTAGATTAGACCCTCTTTTAATCCTCCGAAGTGGCACTTATTTCCATTTTTGACACTTTTAGAGCTAAAGGGGGGCTTAATTTAGCCCTCCTTTGGTGAACAGTGATGAAACATCGAAATAGTTATCAGGAGTTTTATTTTAGATATAGTTTCTTTAAAAGCTAATGAATTTTTTACGTAAGAATTAGGTTACCATCGATATGGTTATCAGGAATTTAATTTTAGATATAGTTTCTTTAAAAGCTAATGAATTTTTTACGTAAGAATTAGGTTACCATCGATATGGTTATCAGGA
>JBAGKK010086723.1:0-26599 GCA_037177015.1 Euceroptres primus
GTTAATTGGCATCTGAACTTGAAATCAAAAACAAAGTTAACAATCTCTTTAAAAGTCCTGAGCGCTTTGAGAAAATTCAACATGATTTAATTTTTAAGAATCAATAAAATGAGTCACAAGCATAATCGCGAGCCCTAAGGGCACTCAAACTTATTTTAATAACAGAGAAATTTAAGTTTCACGCTGAAATTGCGGAAAATAATAAAGAATATATTGAGGCATCAATTTCAGGTAAAAGTAAATCGCGATGAGAATGTGCCCGCGCCCCCGAAGGGGGCCGGGCAGATTTTTTTTCAATATATTTATTGAGATTAATTTTTTTTCCTTCCATAAGGAGATTTCATTTTGGAATTTTTCTTTACTTTAACAAAGTTGTATATTTCACTTGGCAAACTATTTTTTATCTCACGAATTAGAATCCACGAATTTTTGTTTAACTTGGCCAACTTTTTGCAAGTGTCATGTTTTTGTTGGGATTATTCATGCCCAAATTAATATGGTTTTTTCCCAAACTGCTAGTATTCAGGGATGTTTTTCAAATCCGCATTTTTCTCCGTATAAAATAGAATTACATTATCGAGAAAGTTTCTACGGAAATAATGTGTCTTCGAGACTTCAGTTTGAAAAAGTTTCGCATTCGGGTTTCAATAGTCATCCGTAATCGACGATTTGAACGTGCCATCGTGTCAATGTGCATTGTGCATTGTCTACCATCCTCGTTTCTCATTGCGAGCGATTGTCATTGCTTCCATATGTATATTCATGCGGGTATAGGTTCGTTTTTTTGCCTATCTCTTGCCGGTGTAAAAACACGAAGAAGAATGACTGGCAATCAAGGTTCCTGGTTCAAGACGAAGATGTAGCATGGAGAAATATAATAGACTCGCAAAATAAGGAAAAGGAGATATAAATCAATGCGAGGGAACATTTTGGATTGAAAAATTCTAAGATTCATTTTAAATTAAAAGCAATTCATAGCCGAAATGGATCCAGAATTGTTTTTCCTTTCTTGGACCGTTATTTATTTCGAGTAATTATTGCAGCAACAATATACAGTCTTACGGTCAATAATTCAAATTAAAAGACATATAAAATATGTTAAAACAGATTTATTGTAGAAAGGATACTCGACGATTCGACCAACAAGTCTTTTTCAAGAGTCAAATTTAAAATCTAGCATTAAAAATAAAAAAATTGTTTTCAAAAAACAATTTAAGTAACATACCTGTATCAAGATAACATGTTTGTGTTTGAAAAAATTACTGAAAAGAAGTTGCTTTAAATCAAAAATAAGACATAATAATCAAGTAGTTTTTTAGTTCGTATTAAAGACTTTGAGAGGCTCAAATAGTGACGAAAATGTTAACATTTTAAAATAACGATGTTTACGGACGGACGATACAAGACAGACTGATATTCTAGACTGAACAATTATAACAGTGAGAGAAGGACGTCCTAATAAGGCTAACAATTTAATGAACCTCTGATGAAAAAAGCGCGCCAAAGCTTAGAAATGAAATAAATTAATGTTAAATTTATTGATAGAAATAATAATAAAATATAATATGATAGTTGATTGATAGAAATAATAATAAAATACAATATGAAATGTTAATACATTAGTAACTTTGCTTTATGTTCTTTATTTCAGACTTTAAATTAATTGAAATTTTGATATTTTTATTAATGTAGATAAATTCAATGATTTTTTTTAAAAGTATTATTTTCCCTAGCTAAAAATTTAATATCATCAAAGTCAAAAAAATGATCAAATTTCCATGAATGTTGTGACAAATCTGTGTTTAAATTACCAATTCTGCAATCTCTTTTATGTTCGTAAATTCTATTTTTAAGTCTCCTGCCAGTTTCACCGATGTAGAGTTAATTACAACCTTTACATTTAATGAGATAAACAACATTACATAAATTTTCTATTCTGTCAGAATCTTTTTTGTTAATTAACAGATTTTCTAAAGTGTATTTATTCTTAAAATATACATTTATATTATATTTTTTTAAATATCTCCTTAGTCTTTCAGAAAGACCTTGGACATATGGTAAGGTAACTTTTAAATCAGTTTTTTGGTAATTATCTGACCATTTCTTTTTCTTTTTATCTATAACGAAAGTGTTGCATATCTCATGAATACGTTCTTTAATGACATTCTCTATAAAAAACAATGGATAATTGTTTAATTGCAATATAGCTTTAATTTTGGCCAAATTTACTTTCCTATATTTTATATCACTTAATTTAATGCATCAATCAACTAAACCTTTAATTAATCCGATCATTTGACTGAAACAATGATGGGATTCATAGTTTAAATAGCAATCGGACCAAGAAGGTTTTTTATACCAATAAATCTTTGCCACAACACTGATATGGGTTTTTAATTTATAGGCAACTGATTCATTGATGTATCTTTTCTTTTCCTATCTTGAAACAATATCATTGCACTTATTTTCAACTGTTGGAACTAAATTTGTTTTTACATTTTTGGATAAATTATTATTTTTTTAAATGTTTTCTATTGTAAGATTATAATCATTCTTATTCGCTGTCACCATAATATTACCTTTATCAGCTTTAACAAATAACAAATCCTTGTGTTTATTTTGGAAATTTATCACAGTATCAGTGATTATTATTATTATTAAATTTATTGTTTCTGTTATAATTTGAAATTAATCCTGTAACTGTCCTTCTAATATTTAACTTATCCTTATCTTTTTTCAAATTTTTGATGCAGTTTTCAATATTTGCAACGATATTGTTTACAGTAATATTATTAGTATTTGTATGGAACACCAAATTTTTTACCCAAGGCTAAGGATTCAGCTGTTTCATCAGGGATTTGTACATTTAAAATATTCTTAAAACATTTTTTTAATCTAAATTCACGAAGTTTAACATTTTTTTCATAGTTCCTTTTTTTTAAAGTCCTAAGATTAATTTTAAAGTTCTAAGTTTAATTTTAAAGTTCTAAGATTCATTTTAAAGCTTTCACACCTTTTAATTAAGTGATTTAAAAATTGAATTCTTTTAAATATTTAAATTATAATGCCTTAACAATTTGAATTGTAGAAGACATTAAAATTCAAACGTTTGTAAATTCTAATAAGCATGAAAATGTGAACTATTTTTAGCTAAATCCATTAATATTGGAAGTCCTCCAATTGTTTGAAAACTTGAACGTTTTCCAATTTGTAGCAAAAGATTTAGATTGTAGAGTGGTCATTTTACTTTAATGAGTTCTCAAAAACAGAAGTTCTCAAAAACAGAAGTAGGCACGTTCTACCGAGAGAACGTGATTTGCATTGCAATTCGTTACCGTAGTTCGTTTAACGAATACTGCACCAGCTACCGGTTAACTTATGGTAATTCTTTTCGAATCTCGTCCACCGGGAATTTCGCAATTAACTAATCAGCTTAGACGAACGCGTGGACGCTCACGCTTATTTGAGCGACGTTCTTCAATTTCACTCTTGCAATTGTTCATCGTGAATTGTGAAATCTGAGGCGGTAAACTTGTTTCGAATTTAATATTATCCTCTTTGCATAAATAAGTAAATAGACAATTAACAGCAAATTAAAAGTAACTTGAATATGACTTGAAAGACTGAAGATTTACTGAAGATTAAAAAGATTATAAATTAGATAATTTTAAATAAATTTTAAATTTCAAATAAAAACTTGAATATAACTTGAAACACTGAAGATTAAAAAGATTATAAATTGAAAGCCTTGAAAATTGGGAACGTGACCAATCGAAAGATGTTTGAAATTTATATGTGATTGAAATCTCCAACTAAAAATCAATTGAGTCAAATAAAATATTGACTCAGACAATGATACATTATATGGAAAAATGAAATTAATAAATTTAATTTTTTTTTGCAGAGGCAGATTGTTGTGTCGGGGATGCATCCGCCGAAGCCTGTTGGGAGCCTTGTTATTGCGTGTTATTGCAGGATGAACAAACTCTCACTGCCTACAGAAGCGAAGACATGGCGGTAAGTTATTTTATTTTTAATACTCCATCAATTTTAAGCCGGAAATTTTCTTCTGTTCCTCGGAAAATTTTAGAAAACTCCCGTGAATTCATTTAATATCTTATAATTTTATCGACATAAAACAACAACTTTTGATATCAGGTTTGATGCAAAAAAAGGAGGTATAAAATAACAACCATATACGTTTTATCTCTAATCTAGCTTTATATGAACGTTCAGAACTTCAATTATATAGCTGAGGGCGATTTGAATATCGTTTGTAGCAACATTTCCGTACGTTGGAAGCGTTTCGCTACCGGCAAACTCCTTGGGGTATAATTATACAAATTAGTTAGTGAAGTCTCGAGAACGATCTTAAGCAGAAACAAATTATTTAAACAGTTACATTTGTTTAACAATTTAGCGGGTAATTAAACTTTTAAATGCATTTTGAAGTCAGTTTTTTTTTCATTTTGAAGTGAACTTTTATCATCATTTTATTTTGATCGTTAGTTCAAAAGGAGATAAAATTTGTTAAAGGATTATCGATTTTCGTGACCAAGTTAGTCAACTTGCTACCTTTTAAGCGAATGTCTGCCTCGTTAGGTTGTGCACTACCTCAAACTCCAAAAGCAAAGCCAAAGAGACGGGACAGTTGCCCTTCTGATGCAATTAGAAAGTCAAGTCTCAAGTTGCTGTTGACGCCTTACTGATATTCGATGTTCTGAAAGGTACGCGACCAAAATTATAATTCAATTCAGCTACCACCCCTCCCTTGAGAAATTGAAAAAAAGCTTTAAAGAAATTTAATTCATTAGATGAAGTTGGTTATTCATTATGGGAGGATTACTCAGTAATTGGGTACTTTGCAGTAATTGGGTCAATTAAAAACTTGCGTGCTAACAAGAGGAAAAGTGTGCCAAGTCTTTCATGTGAAATAAAAAATTTTCATCTATTTCGCAAAATTAGACACACTTTCATTAATTTTATTCCTTGTTTGCTTCCTATTTTAAAAAGTAGAATCTAAAAATTGTTAGGTTTTGAGGTACTAAGAATTTCAGTTTTTTTTTTATTATTAGAAGAAGAAAATCAGAGTGGGGAAATATTTTAGATAGTTGCGCAAATGAGGTGTATACAAAGTTGATTCAGGACAACTTGGAGTAAACGATTCTTTAGATGAAAATCTTTTTTCTTTGCGAGATTTTTGTTTTCTCTTTGCAAGATTTTCGTTTTCTTTTTACTATTAATGGCTTCTTCATTATTTCTATTGAGGTCGTTGTTTAGCTCCACCGACTTAATGACTATGATATCTCTGAGAAATCCCATGTATTAGAATCACTTCTAATTTGAAATTATAATAAATAATTTATTTATAATAAATAATAATTATTCACATATTTGATAATAATGAATTTTTATAAAAAATTTCACTAATCAGTAACTCACGAAAATTTCAATACTGATGTTCGTTTTTTGCTTTCTCATAGAGGAAGATTTGTTTTCACCTAAATTTTCAAATCAAATTTTTTGATGCATTTAGACATAATTCAACCCAAGGAACTCGAAAATTAAATTTTTAAAAATTGTCCGCGTGTGTGTGAATGTTTATGTAACTTTTTTCTACGAACGATATTTCGAAAATGAGAAGAGCTACGACCTTCGATTTGGACAAATTGTAGGTCCAATTGATGTTCAGTGCAGATAGGATTTGGAGCTAGTTCGGATAATTAGAACTGTTTTTTTTCGCGTTTATATTTTTTTTTAAAGAACGTTTATAACCACAATTTTTTTCCACATTCCATAATAGTATGAAAATTTTACACTAGATTTGTAGGCTTCGACTAGACGCATCGATTGACCTATTGACGACCCTTACACGACCTTTTATGGTCCTCCAATATCGATTAAAAAATTTTAAAAAAAATTGTTTTGTTTTTTTTTGTTCATATATTGTATTTTTGTTTATATATTGATATATTGCTATATATTATACATTAACATTGGGAGTACAACGTTATTGTATTTGATAAAATTGTTCGCACGTTCGAGATGCATCGATTGACCTTTTGATGAATCTTCCACAATCTTTTGTAACCCGCCAATATCGATTTAAAAATTTTTTAAAAATTTTATTTCGTTTATATGAGAAAAACTTTTTTGATATTAGGAATACAAAGTTACTCTATTCGATAAAATTGTTCGTACGTCCGAGACGCATCGAGTGACTTATTGATAAACCATCCACGACCTTCTATGGCCCTCTAATATCGATTTAAACATTAAAAAAAAAATTTATTTTTTTTGTATCATGCTTCAAAATGTCAAATCAGATTTAAACAAAAAAGATGACAACTATATATCAAGCGAGTTGGAGTATTCTGAATATGAACTTTTATTAAATTTGACCTTATACCAATAATATATAATATTTTATTATTATGTTATATATTTTTTAATATTCGATTATTTATTTTTTTGTATTTTTGTTGGGTAGAATCTTCCTCTATGAGAAAGCTAATTTATTTGTTGCCTACGAGGAAGCAAAGTGTTCATGAAATGAGCACAAATGATTATTCACATGATAAATCCACCCATGGTAGGTAATTCACAGCGTATTTTACTTTTGTATTAGAGATTATATTTTCAGTATATTTATATATATATAGGGCATTATTTCTCAAGTTTACCTAACCCAAAAAATGAAGTTCTCCGATCGGGCTCAAATTTACAAAAAGTTTATTCCTATTGGATGCTACTGCAAAAAAAAAAAAGATTGATCAGTTTGGTTAAAAGCTCGCCGAGGTAGAGGGAGTGAAATTTTTGTACTTTGTGCAAAGAGTACAAAGAGTACTTTGTGCAAATCTATTTCGGATATAAATATCTGTTTATGTATGGCCAGGTATGGCATATCAAAAATTTCGACCCCAACGTTTTCGATAGATTTTTTCCCATTCCTTCGAATGAAACAAAGAAAATTTTTAAAAATTCAAAATTTAGCCACCATTTTTGAAAATCAAAAATATTTTTGATTTTTTTCAAGTTCTATCTTTTTTTCTTTTTTTTTTTTGAACTAAAAATAAAGCTTAAGATAGGGTAAATGTACCGGTGGTCGGACAATGATTCTATGTTCGGACCCCACTTTTGGAAGTTTATGCATAAAAAAGTATTACATTTTACGAATTGCCAACAAAAAGGCTAGAAATTAAATTTCAATCTCTTTCATATAACAGAACTTTTATAACACTATAACAATTTTATTCAGAGAAAATAAATATTTGTCCGACCACTGATACGTGTCCGGAGGCCAGTGCACTTACTCCACTTACTTTCAGATCCTTGAATAGCAAAATGTCGTTTTTTGCTGTTTTCGAAAAATTGAATTTTAAGTAACCTGGTAAATTAAAAAAAATTCTTATGCACGAAAAAAAATTCGGAAAATTTTTTGAGTGTACAGTTTTTGATAAGAAACAATATTGTAAAAACGGAAATTAATCAAAATTTTCTGTTGATTTTATAATTTTTTGAAAATTTTCAAAAATTAAATTTTTTAAATTTAATTAATTGCGCAATTTTTAATGTACAATTCACATATAATGTATATAATATAATAAGTATAAATGTTATTTGTTCATTCAAAGTGCGCAATTAACCAAATTTCAAAAAATTCATTTTTAAAAATTTTTTAAAATTCTAAAATCAGCAATTTTTTTTTTAATTTCCGTTTTTACAATATTGTTTGTTATGAAAAACTGTACATACAAAAAATTTTAAATTTAAAAAAATTCCTATGCACGAAAAAAATTCGGAAAATTTTTTGAGTGTAAAAAAAATAAAAAACAATATTGTAAAAACGGAAATTAAAAAAAACTTTCTGTTGATTTTACAATTTTTTGAAAATTTTCAAAAATTTGTCAAAATGAAATTTTTTGAATTTGATTAATTGCGCAATTTTTAATGTACAATTCACATGTAATGTACATAATATAATAAGTATGAATGTTATTTGTTCATTCAAAGTGTGCAATTAACCAAATTTAAAAAAATTCATTTTCAAAAATTTTCAAAAATTCTAAAATCAGCAAATTTTTTTTTTGAATTTCCGTTTTTACAATATTGTTTGTTATCAAAAACTGTACATACAAAAAATTTTCCGAATTTTTTTCATGCATAGGAAAATTTTTTTTAATTTACCAGGTTACTTAAAATTCAATCTTTCGAAAACAACAAAAAACGACATTTTGCTTTTCAAGGATCTGAAAGTAAGTATCTCAAGCTTTATTTTTAGTTTAAAAAAAAGAAAAAAAAGGTAGAACTTAAAAAAAATCAGAAATATTTTTGATTTTAAGAAATGATGACTAAATTTTTAATTAAAAAAAATTTTTTATTCACTCAAAAGAATGGAAAAAAATCTATCGAAAACGTTTTGGTCAAAATTTTTTATATGCCAACAATAAAAAAATACATTGCTCTTCCGCTTTATTTACCTCCGGTAGATGCGTTCCAGAAATTTTCGCCGAGAGTGAGGGGTTCAAGGGGACGAGAAAGCTGAGCTAGGAGCTCAGCGGAGTTTTGCCAGTACCGTAGGGACAAAGTGGGCAGGACCCTAAGTGTATAATTTCGTTAGTTCGTTTCAGTTCGTTTTCAGTGTTTTGGTTATTCGTTATATATAATAAATAATAAGTAAATAAAACTTAAAATTAAAGTAAACGTTAAATTAAACTTATATTCAAAAAACATTTTTCACTCGTGACAAAAATGAAACAGAAATAGTTCATACGGCTCTGACTTGTTTACGTTTGAGAAACCCTCGGTTTTCGCGAAGGCCATTCGGGTCATCCTCGAAACCCGCCCTAACGCGGAAGAGCAGTGTATTTATATCCGAAATAGAGGCTCTTTGCACAAAGTACAAAAATTTCACCCCCTCTACCTCGGCGAGTTTTTAACCAAACTGAGCAATTTTTTTGCAGTGCCATCCAATAGGACTAAATTTTTTTGTAAATTTGAGTCAGATCTTAGAACTTCATTTTTTGGGTTGGGTACACTTGAGAAATAATGCCCCTTATATCAAATGAAAATGGGAAAGAATTTAGAAGAAAGTTTAATAATAGAAAATTTAGAAAATTTAATGGATTTTTATAAAACATTAAAAGGAAATAAAATTCTTTGATGTCGGATATTCTTTCTCAATCTTTGGTAGAGAAAACTGCAGGGAACCGCATGTGAAATCGATCCAGTTGGAATAGAGGAATACACTATAATAAAAAAAAAAAAACACGAAGAAAAGCCTTACATACATGCACAGTTTCTTCTACATGGTTTTTATTATCCTGTGCCTTTTAAAAACATTTCATACGATATATCGCGAATGTCCAATTCCTACCTTTCTCTAATGGTTCTAGACTCATCGTAACTCACCCCCAGGGAAGATCTACCCTCTACAACTCTTCTTCAACTCAAATTTGTAGCTATCTGTACTTTTCTTACTCATCCCTGGCCACCACAGTCTTGAGTGTTCATCATTACCTATTTAAGCTCAATTCGATTCTTCTCGAGTTATCTCATCCTACAATCAATAGTTCTTCTTAAAAATTTATTTTCCATCCTCCGAAAGATATAAATTTCTCTGTTATTTCTATTCCCCGTTTTATGTTTTTATTCACCTTATGTTTGGAATAAAAATGATTATTTTCTTGATCACAAGAAAATATGTTGCATTTATTGGTCAGAATCAGAATTTTCTTTCCTCCGTAATTCTCTTTGGTGAAAGTACTTGGAATGGCTTCCTTTTTCAGACTATTATTGTTGGAAATATCCTGTTCAGGAATTCGTGATGCGTCTAGACTATCTTTTGGATTTAGACAACTGTGGAGATTCGCATATATGCTGGGTCGTTTTATGTGCGAGTGTATGTTATTCACGCATGACTGACCGTTTACCCTTGCAGCAAGTGGTAACATTCAGTTGCTTTGTAATAGCAGACGTGCCTTTTGCAAACTTCGGAAAGCTGGAAGAGCAGAACGAACGTACAAATTCGCTCGAGGGCTCACTTTCAAATCAACTGGATCGTTATTTTACTCCGTAATCGATCATCCTATTAAATCCCTATCGATTTGTGTTATTTCTTCTACAACGAAAAACATGTTATTTGTACATAATAACCAACTTGTGTAGATATAAACGTTTTATGTAGACATAAATTTCTTATCTACATACTTGAATATTTATTTACCCATAAAGGATGAAAGGACATTTATTTAAAAAAATTTTTTTTCACACTCTAAGTTATCTGAAAACTATATAAATCCATGAACAAATGGATAACAATTGTCAAGTTAGAGATAATATAAATTATATAATTTGTAATTTCCTTTTGTTCAACAGTGTGTTCCTGTGATTTCAAATAAATTTGCAGATCTAATAAATGTTTTTTGGACTGATGAGGATATTTTGACCTTTATTTCCATGACTGGTGCTTCACTACGTAATATTTAATATGTACAATATGAAGCCTCGGCAGAAAGAACGTTGTATCAACACATATTTTGTATCCATGGAGTTCAATATGAATTTCTTTTTTCAACTGTTTTTCTATTCCGCGAAAGCGCTGCGATCGAAAATTCGAAAATTGAGTTCGCAATGAAATGTCAGAATAGTCGAGATTATTTACTGCCATTTACTTCGTATGTATGTCAATTAACCTCGAAAGTGTACATATCTTTATCTAATTTAGAATTAGATTTCGATTTCGATTTCATACCCTCATGAAAACAGTTATTTAATTTTTAATTTGTACATTTCAAATTTATAAATTTGAAGGTTTCTAGCCGTCGAGATTCATAATCCTTTTTTCTGGATGTATCAATATTATGGAAAGTCATGCAGTTTTTAACGATATACTTCGATCGGCCAGAATACGATTTCTCGTGAAAAGTTTCGAAGATGTTTAATTTCATCTCAAAATCAGTCTACTTCATTGTTTAGTTTTATTTTCATTTTCTCGTAAAAATAATTTAAACAATATTTTTTAGTACAATTTCTGATTATTATTTATCGCTCATTTATTTATTTTATTGTTTTTAAATATTAGATATATTGGATATTACCGGTTCTAGAGGTTTTACTGCGGGTACTTCAATTTTCTTTTGACTAACGTGAGCTTCTTCAGCCTCTCTAGCTCTTTTATTCTTTGCTGCGTGCCATTCTAATTTTAACTTTCTTAATTAAAAATACTCTGCGATAATTCATAACTCTTAAAAACTTTTTAATTTTCTTTTTTTGACCTCTGTTCAAAAGTTCAATTTTAGACTTAGAAAAGTACATTTTCGAAGTATATAACCTCGACTATTTTGACATTTCATTGCGAATTCATTTTTCGAATTTTCGATCGCAGCGCTTCCGCGGAATAGAAAAACAGTTTTTAAAAAATTCATATAGAACTCCATGAATACAAAATATTTGTTGATACAACGTTCTTTCTACCGAGGCTTCATATGTACATTAGGGTGGTCCAATTTTTTTTTCGAATTTTCATGCTCTCACCCCACAAATTTGTTTAAATCCACAAAAAAAATAAATGCCTTTTTTTAGAAAAAAATTATATCTAGAGGTTCCGCAAGCTCCATGAAGTTTATTTTCTATAAGAAAAAAAGACGTTTTTGTAAATTTTATTCAGAATCATGAATAATATTAGGTGAATCGAGTTGAAACTCAACATTTCTCTTCACAGTTAGGCATAGAATACGAATCAACAATTACTTTTTGAAATCACACCCATAAGTCTGTTTTATAGGGTCTAAAAAAAAAACCCCATGAGTGAAAAATTGTGTATTGCAAGTTTTTGGCGCTAATTATTACTTTCTACTGATAAGTAGATATTTACATAAAATTTCCAAACAATTTATTATTGTTTATAGCAATTTTCTCTTAGAATAGAGTTAGAAAGTCGTGGTTATTTCCGAATTTTTCAACTTCTTTTCAACTTTTCAGTTAGAGCTAGGCAATAATCTATTAATGTTAACAGAAATAATTTTTGAAACAATTTATTATTATTTATAACAATATTTTCTTAGAATAATGCTGAAAAGTTGCGGTTTTTTAAAAAATTATCCAGTTTTTGGTCACTTTTTAATTCGAGTAAGGTAATAATTGATTCAAGTTAACAAACATTTGTTTAAACAACTTATGATTAGTTTTAATAATATTCTCTTTGAATAATGCTAGAAAGTTGCGGTTTTTTCTAAAATTTCCCACTTTTTGTCCACTTTTCAATTAGAGTAAGGTAATAATTGATTCAAGTTTACAAACATTTGTTTAAACAACTTATTATTACTTTTAATAATATTCTCTTTGAATAATGCTAGAAAGTTGCAGTTTTTTCTGAAATATTCAACTTTTTGTCCACTTTTCGTTTCGAGTGAGTTAATAATTAATGCAGTTTAACAAATAATTAATGCAAGTTTAACAAAACATAATTGTTTGGACAATTTATTATTAATTATGATAATATTATCTTAAAATTGTGCTAAAAAGTTGCAATTTTTGCTAAAATTTTCCACCTTTTGTCCACTTTTTAATTAGAGTGAGGTAATAATTATTTAAGAAACTATTAAGTTTAAGAATTAATTAAGAAATTACTATGAAACGTAATTGTTTAAACAATTTACTATTATTTTTAATAATATTGTCTTTCAATAATGCTAGAAAGTTGCGTTTTTTTAAAAATATTTAACTTTTTCTGCACTTGTCTCTTAGAGTGAGTTAATAATTAATGGAATTTAACAAAAATAATTGTTTAAGCAAATTATTATTATTTATGCTATCTTCTCCCATAGTAATGCTAGATAGTTGCGGTTTTTTCTGGAATTTTGAACTTTTTCCCCACTTTTCACTTAGTGAGGTAATAATTAATGCAAGTTAACAAACATAATTATTTAAAAAATTGATTATTATTTACAACTATCTTCTCTTAAAGAAATGCTAGGAGGCTGCACTTTTTTCTGAAATTTTCAATTTTGCTTTGAATTTTTAGTTATGAACAAATAATAAATGAACATTAACAAGAATAATTTTTAAATGTACTTTATTTTTTTCAAAGTGAAGTGTTTTAACTCTTTCGTTAATGTTTTGCAAATATTAATTTAAAGAAAAAGGCTATCTTACAGAAGAGATAAAAATAAAGGATGGAATTATTAGTAGTAGATGAGAGGAGTGGGTCTATAAATGTCTTGTGAAAATTTTGTTTTGAATTACAACACGAAGTTTATTGTAAGGCGTAAAAGAAAAATTTGGAATTGCACACATTTTACTACCAGCCCCCCTCCCCTTCTTCCCTTCAGAAAATATGTCATCGATAATAATATACGTATATGGAGATTAAAAAGGCCTGTATCAAATGATTACATTGTTATAATCAATTAATTATTTGATTGTAATATTTAACTTGCATAGTGAAAAATTGGCAAAAAGTTGAATATTTCCAAAAGAACCCATAACTTTCTAGCATCACTATAGGAGAAGATAGTTATGAATAATAACTTGCTAAGTGAAAAATCGACAAAAAGTTGAATATTTCAAAAAAGTGGACAAAACACTGATATTTTTCATTTGTTTTACATAGAATAGTTCATAAAACAAATGAAAAATATCATTGTCTTATCCACTATATATAAATTATATATAACTTTTTCACCTGGAAATATTATTACAAATAATAATAAATTATTTAAACAATTATGTTTGTTAATTTGAAATAATTATTACCTCACTCTAATTGAAAAGTCGACAAAAGATAAAAATTTTTTAGAAAAAACCACAACTTTCTAGCATTATTGCAAGAGAATATTATTATAAATGATAATTAATTGTTAACACTATTATTTCTGTTAACTTTAATTGATTATTGTCTCTCTCCAAGTGAAAAGTTGAAAACAAGTTGCAAAATTCGGAAAAAAACCGCGACTTTCTAACTCTATTCTAAGAAAAAATTGCTATAAACAATAATAAATTGTTTAAACAATTTATGTAAACATCTAATTATCAGTAGAAAGTAATATTTTTCGGGACCCTGTAAAACAGACTTATGGGGGTAATATTTGAAAAGTAATTATTGATTCGTATTCTATGGTTAATTGGGGAGAGAAATATTCAGGTTGAACTCGATTCACCTAATATTGATGATTCTGAATAAAATGTACAAAAAAGTCTTTTTTTCTTATGGGAAATACGTGTTAAACTTCATGGAGCTTGCGAAACCTCTAAATATCATTTTTTTCTCAAAAAAGACATTTATTTTTTGTGAATTCAAGCAAATTTGGGGGGGTGAGAACATGAAAATTCGAAGAAAAGAAATTTGGACCACCCTAATGCACATTCGGAGCTGCCCGAATCGCAAAATTAGAAAAAGTGACTTTATTCGATGGAGCTATGAGCTATGAAGTTCATTTATTTATTCCTAGGGAGTTTCGTATGAAACGCAACTACATTCATGTTACAGCTGGAAAGTTGATTTGTCGAATTCTCATTTTGAGAATCTTGACAAATGAGCTGTAACAAAATTAACACCCGCGGTTTTTTGTGTGAACATATATAATTATTTAATAGTTGAGATTTCGTTTATTTTGTTTAAACAGAAAGCCTTTTACTTTTGTGATTAAAGGCCATTTACAGTTAACCTTTACGTTGGCCCCAAGGGCATCGAAAAAGGGACTATAGCATACTGTAATTAGACCCAGTCTTCCCTCTTCTGGTAAAGTTCTGGTCTGCCTGAGCAAAGAGTAGAGCCTTGTTATTACTAAATCAAGACCTACCAAAGCCCTCGGTACATTCTGGAATCTAGATTCTAGAGCCCTTTCCACCATCATGTATAATCCCATCGACCTCTACTTACTCCCTTACATCACTGTGCCTTCGACGGCCCTAAAGTTCACGGGTCGGCGACCTTCTCTGAAGTCACTCTCACAAGAAGCTACAGACAGTTATTATACGAATTTGCCACAAAGCCGGAAACACCGGAACTCTGATCCTCAATATGGCTGGTTGCTTTTTAACTATCTCCAAAATCTTTGTCATTTCCGTCTCAGGAAGTAGAACAAGTCTGTTAGAGTCAGACAGGTATTTCTTCTCTTTTTTTCAAATTATTTCCTGTCTTTTGGTACTTTCGCTAATTAGGTTCTCTTTTTTGAAATGTGTATATTTTATTAATATTGCATATAGTTAAAAAGCTAAAGTCATATTTTCTATTTAAATCATGCGAACGTTTGGAACAATAGAAAGAATGCCTTTATTAAAAGCCCTTGAAATTTTGTAAATTCGAATTTAAAGTTTGTTTGTTATTTTGCAGTGTTGAAATTTGCATATACTTTGTTATTATTTCTAATTTCAAAAGGTTCAAATTCTTTTTTTGTACAAGCGTTTACAGACAAGAAATTAATAATACTATAAACGCTTGGACATGAAAAATTGGACACATGTTAAATACTTGCATGTCTCTTTATTGTATTTTGATGGTGGTGGGAAAAAAGACGAAAGAAATAAAAAAAGAGAAGGAAGGGGTTTGGTTGGTTGCCTTCTCATTTTCCTTTCCTCTTTTTTCTTTCCTCTTTTTTATTTTTGTGGGTTCTTTTTGTTGGGCCCCTTTTTGGTTTTATAAACAAACATTTTAAGGTGTTGGTCCAAATTTGGTCGGTGGATTCTTGGGTTCTTTTCAAGAGTTTACATATTAAATTGGACACATTTATATGAAGCTGTAAAACATTCTTTATTCTGGTAAGCTGAGCGACTAGTTCTCTTTTAGGGCCGCTAAATATCATGGGTTATATTAGGTTTGATTTTTTCCATAGGCTTTATTATGCAGTTGAGTTTAGTTGCAATTTCATATCGGAGCTCGTAAACGTATAAGCTTACACTTAGGGATCCATTAAATCCTACAAGTTCTCACAGGAAACTCATTGACATGAAGCGAAATCTCAAGAGATCCGAACCCATCATTCTCATATTGAGGTTGACAGAAGTTGAGAAAAAAAAAAATATTATGAATAATTATATACCGTCAAACGAGGCAACTTCGGACATTTGGGGTAATTTCGGACAGTCCTAGATTCATCGCTTAAATTACTCAAAGAGGTTTTAATTAGGATCGGGAACCAGTTAAGAAAGTGATTCCATATTCTAGTTGAAACCATTTTGAGTAATAAAAAGTATCAAGTTAGGGCTGTCCGAATTTACCCCACATGTCCGAAATTGCCCCGATTGACGGTATAATATATAAAATATAGAAGGTATATAACCAGGTGTCTGGATGAATGGACTTTTTTCACTAAACTTCTGTTGCCGTCTACTGATACTTCTGCAAAATATATGACAAGCTTGAGATGTGCAGAGTAATATAATTTGCCGAGGAAAATTCTATTTTCTTCCTACTTTTGTTTAGAAAAAGTTTATTTCTGTCGAAAGTGCAGATGTTATTTCAGTTTTAAAATTTATTTTATATCAAGATTCACGGTATCGAATCGCCGCCAAGTACAAAAAAATGCTACCGAGAATCCTTATCCCAACATTCATGGATATACAACGTTCTTTGGATTGTTGCCGTAATCCTTGACTGATTTTGATAAAATTTAAATGTTAATTGAACGTGCTAAAAAAAGTAAGTTTCATCCTATTTAGAAGTCTGTAGCTTTAAAATTATGAAACTTTTACGCATGGAAACCGTAAAAAACTAGCATTTCAAATCTTTGCCCCCTGATACAGCCTATGCTTTCTGACCGATTTACATGAAAATTGGATGGCATATGCGCAAGGTCATATTATTGATCAATTTTCAAGGATTTTTTGACATCTTTATTATTTTCAGAGATATTTCCGATTTTATAAAAACTAAAAAAAAAACATATTTTCAAATAACAATCAATATCTCTGTAAATAATGAATACATTGAAAAATTCTTAGAAATGAATCGAAAATATGTTATTGCATATACAGAAGTTAGCAAATATTTGAAATTCTAATTTTTTACTGTTTTCATGAGTAAAAGTCTTACAATTTTAAAGTTGCGGATTTCTAACTTACAGAATGTATTAACGTTATCATTTGTTAAATACAATTTACAAGAACTTTTAATCCGTCAAATAATTTCTGAAATTTTAAATATTTTATTTAAAAAATTATGTTTTTAATAAAGGTGTGCATTTCTCAGATCGAATTTTCAATGCAAAATGATATCTTTTTGGCCACGCTTAGAACAATGAATTTTTCAAAATTGAGTTTATATTAAGAAGGAATTTAAGCTTCTAAGGGATCGTCCATATATTACGTAACACTAATGTGAGAGAGAAGGAAATATGATTCCCGAGCATCTGAGAGAGACAGGAATATTCGACAAGTTACGTAATATATGAACAACCCCTAAGCTCTTTTCGAATGTAGGATTCCTCGAAACCGAAATAATTCAGTTGGTTTTGAAATGATATCCATCTAAAAAAACGATCGAATTTCAGATAGATTTCATTTCAAAATTAACTGAATGATTTCGATGTCAAGGAATCCTACATTCGAAGTGATTTAGGCTGCTTAGATTTCTTCTTGAATTAAACTTAATTTTGAAAAATTCAATGTTCCAACTGTGGACAAAAGGTATCAATTTGCATTGAAAATTCCATCTGACAAACTGCACTCCTCTATTTTTTAAGTATTTGCTCACAGCTAGAGCCTAGTCTATTCCACTGATTTGTATGAAAATTGGGTAGTATATCTGCAACATCATATTCTTAATTCGTTTCTAAACATTTTTCAATATATTCATTATTTACAGAGATATCGAAAATTTTATAAATATGAAAATAATTTTTTAACCAAATAATCAATATCTCTGTAAATAATTAACATATTGAAAAATCCTCAAAAATTAATCAAGAATATGATGTTGTGGATATATTATCCAATTTTCATGTATATAAATCAGTTCAATAGATTTGGCTCTCGAAGTGAGCAAAGATTAAAAATTAGATTTTTCAATTTTGATGACCAATTAATGAAAAAACATTTTAAAATATTCAAGTTTAGTTATTATTAAAAGATACAAAAAATTATGAAATCTCAACAAAAACATGACACATGGAAAAAGATGGTCAAGTTAAAAAAAATTCGTATATTATAATTCATCGAGAAGTTAACCACTACTGAATTCAGGTGTGAACTTGATTCTGAATTCTTTTTAATTGTTTTGAATTCTTTCGAATTCTTTGAATTCTTTTGAATTCATCTTGTATTCTTTGAATTTGTTTGAATTCACCTTGTATTCTTTAAATTCTTTAGATGTTTTGAATTATTTGAATTCTTTTGAATTATTTTTTTGAATCTTGTATTCTTTGAATTCTTTTGAATTCATTTTGTATTTTTTGAATTCACCTTGTATTCTTTAAATTCTTTTCAATTCATCTTATATTCTTTGAGTTCTTTTGAATTCTTTGAATTTTTTTGTATTTTTTAAATTATTTTTCTGAATTCACCTTGTATTCTTCTTTTGAATTCTATTAAATTCATCTTGTAGTCTTTGAATTCTTTTGAAATCATCTTGTATTCTTTGAATTCTTTGAATTCTTTTAAATTCTTTAAATTCTTGAATTCAGGTGTACATAAAAATTGCTAGTTCGTAACCCCTCGCAATTCGCTATAGAAAATAGTTTGCCAACTGAAATATACAACTTTTTTAAAATAAAGAAAAATTATAAATTAAAATCTTCTTATGAAAGAGCAAAATTATTTCAATAAATATATTGAAAAAAATTTAATTTGACAGGATTTTTTACATGAAATTATTAATCAATCGTATAAAGTTATTTTTTTTATTTTAAATATATTTATTAAAATTAAATCCTGCCAAGTTAAAATTTTTTTAAACATATTTATTGAAATTAATTTCTTCTTCTTCTTCCATTAGGAAATTTTATTTTATAATTTTTATTTATTCAAAAAAAGTTGTATATTTCACTTGGCAAACTATTTTCTATCACGAATTGTAATCTACGAATTTTTTTTAACTTGGTACTTTTTGCATGAGTCATGTTTTTTTTGGGATCTCTATTTCTCAATCTATTAATAATAATACTATATTTATTTAAAGAAAACTTTCCCCTTGGTCCAAATGAGGCACTGGTGGGTCACCATATTTATACATTGTAATTACAATATTGCATTACATTACAATTATGCATATTCAATAAATCTAAAGGTATGAAAATGTTGGAAACTGTTGAAAACTAGTTGTCATATGTTTGCAACATTTTATGCATAATTGTTTGCATAGTGACTAGTGACTACCCATAGTTCATTGTGCATAGATTATGCATAATTTTTCCTCCTGGGAAAGATTGTCTTAATTTAATACATACGTCTTTTAATTCTAAAATAAATAATCAAGAATCCAGATGTTAAATTTGCTCTTTACAGATAAAAGAGTCAAAACTTTTTTATTGAGATCAATGGAATAGGTTTTAAACTCAATTTCCCTTTTATGTGTCTTGAGTTTATTTTTATGGGGAAATTTTTCTTGAATATAGTTTTCTGACTTTAATCTGAGGATGAAACATGCAGAAGGTGGTTTGAACGAAGGACATAACCTTCCACCCTCGCCTTGGTTAATGGCTTCCTCGACGATGCATCCTAGGAACTTCTTACAGTCTCTTCTTCCTCCTCCCTTTTCATACTTTCTCACCCTCTGAGGTAGCGATCGATCAAGATTTATCTTGGTCCTCTCAGAATTTACCTGCATCCCTGCAGCTTTCCACTTTTAGCTTGAGATCCCTCGGGTCTTAAGACTGTGTGAACCAAAAAGAAACTTTTTCCGGGTCCTCTTGCACTTGAAAACTTATCGACCCGTGTTTACAGACCGGAAAAAGGGCTCCTTAGATAGCCACGTAAATTTCAGTTCCAAAGTCGCCTGCCTCTTTTATAACCTCAGCTTTTTTACCTTCATTCTTTATTGGCTCACGATTTTTTAAAAATTTAAAGCTGTACATTTTTATTATTTTTGAATCTAATGTTTTTATACTTTAGATTTGGTATTAGAAAATAAATCTATTATAAAATTGTGAACTTTTAAGCTACAGAAGTATTCCTGTAAAGTTAGCTCCCCACTATTAAAAAATCGATTTATTATTTAGAGTTCTGAGTCCCTCTTCAATAGTTATAGAATTCCTGATAGGTTATAGCAATAGTTATGGCGTTTAAAGGCTCAAAATATCAATTTTTCAAAATGGGGGTCTAACTTCACGCTACCCCTCACTTTCGAAAAATTGCATTTTTTTCATGAGTTCTAAACGAATTTAGGATAGTTCTAGAATTCCTGACTGTTTTCTAAAATAATTCTGGCGAATTTCATTGAACAAAACATTTTTGAAAAAAATACCTGTCCCCCAAAATTTTCGGAAACCAATTTTTCGTTGGGCCATATTTTTTTTGTCGAAAGAGATATAGAGTTCTTCAAAAAAGAAATTTCAAATTTTGAGAGTTCCAGGAGTTCTGATGAGAGTTCTATTCCCCCCCCCCCCCTCAGAATAATTCTACCGAAAAGCCTTATGGCATTTTTCGATCAACTCAAAATCCAAAAATCTATAGTACTTTGATGATACCCAAAAAGTTCATTTTGGAAATTTTCAAAGTTTCAGGAGTTCTGATCGGAGTTCTGTTTCCCCTCCGACGAGTTCTACAAAAAAGCCCCATGACATTTTTCAATGAACCCAAAATCCAAAAACCTACACGACTTTAACGATTCTTAAAATTTTTGGATTTAAAAATTTTTTTAATTCCAAGAGTTCTGAATAAAGTCTTGTTTACCCCCCAAAGTGTTCTATAAAGAAACTCTATGACGTTTTTCAATCAACCCAAAATCCAAAAACCTACAGGACTTTACAGATTCCCAAAAATTTTGACTTTTTAAATTTTTGGAGTTCCAGGATTTTTGATTAGAGTTCTGTTTTCCCCCAAAAGAGTTCTATAAAAAAGCCCCATGACATTTTTCAATGAACCCAAAATCCAAAAAGCTATAAGACTTCAAATATTCCCAAAAATTTTGAATTTGAAAATTTTTAGAGTTCCAGGAGTTCTGATAAAGTTTAAAAGTATTTCGTTGAAAACTGTAGCAATAAGTCATTTTTTAAATTTTGAATTGGCCCAGAGAGTTCTATAAAAAAAGCCTCATGACATTTTTTAGTCACCCTAAAATCCAAAAAGCTACAAGACATCAAAGATTCCCAAAAATTTTGAATTTGAAAATTTTTAGAGTTCCATGAATTCTGATTAGAGTTCTGTTTCCCCCCCCAAAGAGTTTTACAAAAAAGCCCCATGACATTTTTTAATTCAACCAAAATCCAAAAACATACACGACTTCAATGATACTCAAAAATTTTTAGAAGTCTAAGAGTTCTGATTAGTGTTCTTCCCCCTCCTCAACGAGTTCTACAAAATGCTCCATAACATTTTTCAGTCACTCCAAAATCCAAAAACCTACAGGACTCAAAAAATTTACAAATTTCAAACATTTTTATCAATCTTTGAAGTCCTGTAGGTTTTTGGATTTTGGGGTGATTGAAAAATGTTATAGGGCTATTTATAGAACTCTTTGAGATGTAAACAGAACTCTAATCAGAACTCTTGGAGGTCTAAAAATTTTTAAATTCAAAATTTGTAGGTATCTTTGAAGTCCTGTAAATTTTTGGATTTTGGGTTGATTGTGAAATGTCATGGGGCTTTTTTATAGAACTCTTTGGGGAGAGGGGCAGAACACTTATCAGAACTCCTGGACCTCTCAAAATTTAGAAATTCGAAATTTTTGGGTATCTTTAAAGTCCTGTAGTTTTTTGGATTTTGAGTTGATTGGAAAATGGTATAAGGCTTTTCGATTGAACTCTTCGGAAGAGGGGGTGGGGGCCGGAACTCTCATCAGAAAATTTTTTAGAATCTTTGAAGTCCTGTAGGTTTTTGGATTTTGGGGTGACTGAAAAATGTCATGAGGCTTTTTTATAGAACTCTTTGGGGGAGCGACAGAACTCTAATTAGAATTCCTGGAACTCTAAAAATTTTTCAAATTAAAAATTTTTTGGTATCTTTGAAGTCGTGTAGGTTTCTAGATTTTGGGTGAATTAAAAAATGTCATGGGGCTTTTTTTTTGTAAAATTCTTGGGGGGGGGGGGCGGAACAGAACTCTAATCGGAAATCCTGGAACACTACAAATTTTCAAATTCAAAATTTTTGGGTATCTTTGAAGTCCTGTATGTTTTTGGATTTTGGGTGAATTGCAAAATGTCATGAGGCTTTTTTATAGAACTCTTTGGGAGGAGGGAAACAGAACTCTAATCAAAACTCCTGGAACACTAAAAACTTTCAAATTGAACATTTTTTGGAATCTTTAAAGTCCTGTAGGTTTTTGGATTTTGGGGTGACTGAAAAATGTCATAAGACTTTTTTATATAACTCTCTGTGGGGAGGACAGAACTCTTGGAACTCAAAAAATTTTAAAATTCAAAATTTTTGCGTATCATTGAAGTCCTGTGGGTTTTTGGACTTTACGTGAATTTAAAAATGTCATGGAGCTTTTTTGTAAAATTCTTCGGATGGGGGGCAGAACTCTAATGAGAACTCCTGGAACACTAAAAATTTTCAAATTAAAAATTTTTTGGAATCTTAGAAGTCCTGTAGGTTTTTGGATTTTGAGGTGACTGAAAAATTTCATGAGACGTTTTTATAGAAATCTTTGACGGGGGGGGGGCAGCACTCTAATTAGATCTCCTGGAACTCTAAAAATTGTTAAATTAAAAAATTTTTGGGAATCTTTGAAGTCTTGTAACTTTTTGGATTTTGGGTTCATTGAAAAATGGCATGGAGCTTTTTTATAGAATTCTTTTTGAGGAAAACAGAACTCTAATCAGAACTCCTTGTACTCTAAAAATTTTTTAATTAAAAATTTTTTGGGAATCTATGAAGTCCTGTAGGTTTTTGGATTTTGGGTTGATTGAAAAACGTCATAGAGCTTTTTTATAGAACTCTTTAGGAGGAGGGGGGCAGGAAATTAATCAGAACTCTTCTAACTAAAAACATTTTCAAATACAAAATTTTTGGGAGTCGTTGAAGTCCTGTAGGTTTTTGGATTTTATTGAAAAATGCCATAAGACTTTTCGGTAGAATTATTCGGGGGGGGGGGGAAGTAGAACTCTCATAAAAACGCCTGGAATTCTCAAAATTTGGAAATTCGAAATGTTCGGGTACCTTGAAAGTCCTGTAGTTTTTTGGATTTTGAATTGATCGGAAAATGGTATAAGACTTTTCGGTAGAACTCTTCGGGGGGGGGGGGGCAGAACTCCGACCAGAACTCCTGGAACTTTTGACGAAAAATTTCCTAGCATATTAAAATTTTCAAAATGCTGTTACTTTTGGGATTTTGAGTTTTTTGAAATTTCTTTTTTGAGGAACTCTATAACTCTTTCAACAAAAAAAAAAGATGGCCTAACGAAAAATTGGTTTCCGAAAAGTTGGGGGGACAGGTATTTTTTTCAAAAATTTTTTGTTCATTGAAATTCGCCGGAACTATTTTAGAAAATAGTCAGGAATTCTAGAACCATCCTAAATTTGTTTAGAACTCACGAAAAAAATGCAATTTGTTGAACGTGAGGGGGAGCGTGAAGTTAGCCCCCCATTTTGAAAAATTGATGTTTTGAGCTTTTAAACGCCAGAACTATTGCTATAACCTATCAGGAACTCTAGAATTATTGAAGAAGGACTCAGAACTCTAAATAATAAATCGATTTTTTAATAATGGAGGGGGGGGGGGTTAACTTCACAAGGATTACATAAGTTATTTTATTTTTTGTTTTAGTTCTGAGGTTGGCAGTGATGAACGTCATTTTGTGAAATTACACATGTACTATTTTTATTTTTGCTCCACCGTTGAATTTACAACCCTTGACATGAAGCGTTTTTAACCATGCGAACTCGGCACGTACGTTCAACGTTAAATGCGACCTTTTTCGTCAGTCCCTTTATCCTGCAAATGTCGCGGGGTGGATGAGCGGGGTATTAAATTGCGTGTCTCTCTTCTGTTCTTTTATGTCCCTTCCTTCTCTTCTTCCGGTCCTACCTGCTGACTCTCAACCAACATGTGAGAAGAATGAATATATACGATTATCCCTCCTTGACATTTTTCCCTCTTTCAACCACTCTGTTTGCAAATATGAACTGCAAACTCATCTTGCGAAAGAGGCTTAATATATTAAAAATTCAACTACAAAATTCAACTAAAATATGCACATTAAAATTGGCTTCATCTTCTAACAGAAGAAACAGATTTTATTAGATGAAAAGTAGAAAAGTAAATGCACCATAAAGCTTAGGAAATGAGATTTATTTTATCATTGAAAAATTCATAATAAATCTTTTGTTAACATATAGTTGGATAGTTATTCTAATAATATTTTAATATATTCTATTAATATTTTAATATATTCTGTTAATATTCTATTAATATTTGGATAGTTATTCTATCCAATTTCTTTAATTTGCATTCAAGAATTTTCAATATGTTAATCCGCGGTGGGAGATAAGAACATTTTTCTCGTTGCGCAAGATTAAAATCTTATCGAGCTTTGGCCTCTGTGTTCAAGAAAACAAGAAGTGGGTTGAAAGTTCGACTTGCACTTTCTTTTTTATTACCTTTTTTTCCCGCGAAAGGACGAGCTTTCGTGCTTGGTATAGCTCTGAGGCTTTAGAATCAGCACGCATTGCTCAACACGTACAAAAACGGATCTTGAAACGAGGAATGGGTTTCAAAGTCTTGAAACCTTTTTTCCAGATTATAAAAGGATTCCAAGTTTTGATGAAAATCCACCCTCTACGGCGATACTTTCCGGAAAAATATTTCTTTCAAAATGATTAAAGTTACAATAAAAAAATTGAAAACTCGGTAACTCTATAGAATCTTCTATTCTTTTTAAGAAAGAAGTACAGAAATGTGAAAAGTACCCTGTAAGTCGGAAAAGAGCGACTACTTCCTGGATTTGCATACGAAAGAGTGTGATACCGATTACAGTGTAAAATCCGGCTTAAAGAAGACAAGGTTTTATTTCGCGTGGAAGAGGCTGAGTGCAGGGGTGGAATATAAACGAGAGAGCGAGGGGTGCATTTATATCAGACCTCGGATGCCAAGGAAGGGTAAGAATAAACAGAGAAGCATTTCTGAGTCGAAGGATCGTCGGGAACGAGTCCATTATTGTCGATACCGGACGTGTTCTCTTCTTCCCTTTATATCCAGCATCTTCCCATGACTCTATTCTTTTCATCTTTATCCGCCTTCAGCTTCAGTTTCTTTTCCTTGTGCCCTTCCTATCTACTTTGTCTCTGTATCAAGAGCTGAGGGTTATCTTTCCGGCTGGACGATCGCTATAAACGAGCATCTTTATTGCCTTGATTAGGAACCGACACGAGCCAGCAGTCTCCGATCTTGGCGATGGGTAAAAACAGGTGCGGCTGCGTTATTTTACCGCAGTCCGAAGACGTCCTGTATACGTTGATTTTGAAAAAAGTGATGGAGGTATAAAATGATAAGGACATGTTCCTTTTAGGTGATTTTTTTATGAGTGCTTTTTCTACGGGTTTTTTGTTCAGGGTGTCTACTCACCCTGGAAAACCTGGAAAACCTAAAATCGTCAGGGAATTTTTTTATACCTGGAAAAACCTGGAAATGTCAGGGAATTTTTTTCAAAGTCAGGGAATTTTTTCGAGCATAGTTGTTTAAAAAGGACCATTTTTAACACTTATATATTAACAAAAGTTTTAGCTCCGTCGGAAAATTTTCTTTTTCCTCGTGGAGCAAGTGTCCTGAAAAATGATTTACATTTTTTTCGAAAATTTTCGGTCCAATAGTTGCCGAGATATGCAGCCGCAAATATGTCAATTTTAGTGCAAATTCAATTGTTTATAACACTTCAACTTGAAAAGCGGTCATTGCATGAAAAATTTGTTAATACATAAAAGTTTTGTTCTTCCATGAACTTTCCGAAAATAATTTTAGAAAATTTTTATCTTAAAAAATAATGTAATTATTTTAAAAAATGGTTCAAAAAATTGTTGCACCAGATTTCGAAAAAGTAACCTTGATATTCATAATCAGGGGACTTTTGCGGACTTTTTAAGCCAAAGTTACTGCGACGCACTTTTAATGCATACAGAAGTGTTACTGGCTACTGGTACACTCAAAAAAATGTCTGCTTAACTTAACCAGAATTCTGGTTAAATATGCCCTTAACTTTTTTTCTGGTTAAAGTAATCAGAATTCTGATTGTTTTAATCGGAATTTCTGGTTAATTTAACCAGAATTCTGGTTACTCTAACCAGAAAAAATAGTAAGGGCATTTTTAACCAGACTTCTGGTTAATTTAACCAGACATTTTTTTGAGTGTACCTATGGAATTTTGTCTCTTCTATAAAACTGCACTAATAAATTGCGCTTTCTCAGTAATCAGGCTTAATAATTTTTGTTTATTTCCTAATAAACTTAAACTCTGAAAGGAAACAGGTAAATAAATAAATATAATGTATATATAATATACATACATATATA